>JABXJD010000021.1:445000-662500 GCA_013375575.1 Percina caprodes | reverse complement strand
TAGAATGAAGAAAGAAATTGAGATTGAGGGAGATAATAAAATAAAATATAGTTAGACAAAGAAAAAGAGGACTGGAGGATTTTAATTGGAAACGTCAGTCCGTCTCTCTACTCAGACTCAGGACAGGACGTCACATTGCCAACTGTATTGTCTCAGCAGACATGAAGGGAAAGAGAAATGGTGGAAATGTCATTTTTAACAGCAGACTGATCAAGTCAACCCCCTTAGACTCAAACAAGCTGCTTGTATCTTGGTGGTGTGCTCTTTAACTGCCTGCTGGCCTTGGGCTAATAATAATTTAGACAGATTTAGAAAGAAAGTGCCATAAGGTTTGGTAAAAAGCTTGGATTACGCTGAGAAATATTTCCCCAGTGACACTTAAAACATCTCAAAATAACATGTCCAAGAAAATGAGTGGTGACATGTAACTGAGTGAATGGATTTAAATGTAAAACTTTGTGTGTGTAGCTGTGGTATTAATGAGGACCACACTCACATTTAAACAGACCAAAGTGACATTAGCAATTGTTTATTTGGTCTGGTATAAGTGCAGAGCCTTAATTTTGACTTAAGTGTCCCTGGCTGAACTACATTTTTGCATGAAATAAGATGACTTGATTAGACATCTGAATCTTTGTTTAGTTGCATTTAATTTGCTGAAAGGACCAAAAGTTATTATCATGCTTTATTTGAAGTAGTAAAAATGCATTTTTGTATCTGATGAAACCTCTCCTGCATGACTGGAAATCCCTCCCTCTATTATTTAAAGTTAACATGCATGATCTGCATTTAGAAAATGCAGACACTGAATCCATAATAACTAAATGTACTATATAGTTAGTGTCTGTGACTTATTGTGTGCAGTCTGAGGAGTTTGAGTTGGATTCAGTGGATAGATGGTGTACATCCCAGACTAAATACAAGCTTTATGAAACATCAAAGCGTGTCAAAGAGTTTCATCAGTGGTGTTTTCAATGGAAACTTTCTCTCGGTCAAATGGGGAGTCACAGAGTTTCATTAGTATTGGTTTTAGTGGGGTTTTACTATTCAGACCTAAAGGATGCTGCCAAGAAGTGTGTGTGTGTGTGTGTGTGTGTGTGTGTGTGTGTGTGTGTGTGTGTGTGTGTGTGTCCTGCTAGGTGTGGAAACACCAGTGTGCATCCATGTTGTGATTGACATGAAACCAGATTGTTTTGGTGTTTTCTGACAGGTGGCTCTGGAAGGACAGGGGACCTCTGGGTGTCATGCTGCTCCTTCAGAGAAAGTGAGAGAGCAATATGAGTTATGGTGTAATGTGCAACTGAACGTGGCAGGATGAAATGTGTTCATGTCTGGCAGATCTCCTGTCTCCTGTGTTTATTACACGTGCCTGTGCGTGCGTGTGTGTGTGTGCGTGTGTGTGTGTGCGTGTGTTTGTGTGTGTGTGTGTGTGTGTGTGTGTGTGTGTGTGTGTACACCATGTGTACAGCATGTCTGTGTGGTTGTGGTGTTATCACACCTGCCTCTACATCCCCCATTTATGTCTATTTGGAGGGAGGCTGGTTTATTAGTTATGCTTTCTCCTCTTGGACCTCAGAGACATACAGCAAGTTTCTCCTGGAACACACACACACACACACACACACTTTGATCACAATACAAGTGTGTGTGTGTGTGTTGTTTAGTACTTCTGATATGATGCAACACTAGTTTTTATGGTCCAATAAACACTTGCTTGGGGCACTAAAGCTTTAGCAGGCATCTTTGTGATCTAATTAAATACTGGACACACAACACTGAAACTGCCATCAGCTTTTTTTGTTACACAACGGTAAGTTAATCAAGAGGCGTATTTGGTAAATAATCAGTGTTTGCCTTTGAACACACTTTGAACACAAAGACGATTGTGATAGAATCTGTTTTATTTGTCTCTAAATTTTTCCCTCTTTTGTTATTCTCTCATCCTCTGGTATGCATTTTCTACACTCCTCTTTTCTTTTTCATTTTGTTTCTTTTCAATTCATCTCAGCTATTCATTTCTCCCTTCCTTTCCTGTTAGCTTTCTTCTTTCCTACTCTCTTGTTTATTTTGTTTTCTCTCCTCTTTCTTCTTTTCTTACCTCTCATTTTTCCTCTCCTCTCATTTCTTCTTTCTTTTCCTTTCCTCTTTGTTCTTGCCCTTTTTTCTCCTCTGCTTTCCTTTTCATCATCTCTGTCATTGTTTGGTCTGTCATATAGTCTTCATCACCACAGGCTCTGAGTGGTGGAACAGCTGGAGAAAATACTGCCAAATGCAAGCAAAACACTCTTGTTGGTGTGTGTGTGTGTGTGTGTGTGTGTGTCTGAGAGTGAGTGAGTGAGTGAGTGAGTGAGTGAGTGAGTGAGTGAGTGAGTGAGTGAGTGAGTGGTGAGTGAGTGAGTGAGTGAGTGAGTGAGTGAGTGAGTGAAAGAGAGATATTAAGAGAACATATGAATGCAAGTCTGCCAATATCCCTTGTGTGTGTGTGTGTGCGTGTGTGTGTGTGTGTGTGTGTGTGTGTGTGAGAGAGAGTGTAAGAGTGTGTGTGTGTGAGTTAGTGAGCGAGAAAGAGAGATATTAAGAGAACATATGAATGCAAGTCTGCCAATGTCCCTTGTGTGTGTGTGTGTGTGTGTGTGTGTGTGTGTGTGTGTGTGTAAGAGAGAGAGAGAGAGAGAGAGAATACTGACCCACTTTGTCTGCCATGCAGCAGGAGCTTGTGCAACAGAGCAAGATGTGCATTTTTTAACAGCAACAGTCTCCTGTGCTCTGCAGTGAACACCGCACCAGTGTGTGTGTGTGTGTGTGTGTGTGTGTGTGTGTGTGTGTGTGTGTGTGTGTGTGTGCATGCAGCCACAAAGATCAAGACCATAAAAAGCTACATTATATTTGTTTACTTGGTGTTTTTGACACCCATTTGTCAATAAAGCATTGCTGTATTTTCACTGACCTGACATTTACATTTACAAATTGTATATGTAATAGTTGTACTCTGCTTTTTAGTCCAGACTCAAGAAAATGCATACTTCACACACTCTCACACTACATATTTACTTCAAATATTGTGTGAATCTTTATGCAGCATTATGTAATTGCTGTTTAAACTAGTAATGAATGCTTGACAACCCAGTATAACTAATATAATGATCAACATGTTACAGTATCCTTCAGGCTGGTTTTATTGTCAATATTGAAGCAGGCATAGAGGCATGACACAGCATGATGCAGCTGCACATAGGTGGTTTAACTGGAAAAAAAATGACTTTAATAATTAAAGTTGCTGCTACAGTTTGTGAAAATAAATGATTTAACACTCACAGTACCATCTTGTATGTGATCACACTTTCTTCATGCTACCCTCACTCAGTTATTCTCAATTTCTCCATCTTTCTTTCAAAATGTGGTTCATTGGCATGATGAGTGCCAAAGTACAGTACATAAAATAAATACATTTAGGAGCCACCATTTACTTTTAACACTGGAAACCCATTTATTTACCTGGAAATAACAACTGGAGTGACAAAAATGTTAAAAATTTACTCTTGGAGATATTTCATAAATCCTGACATATTTGAATTATAAATGATAAGCTTTATTTATGTAGCACCTTTCAAAGCAATGTTGCAAAGTGCCTTACAACAGAAAACCAACAACAACAAAAACAAGCACATACAAACAATTACATGAAAATAAAAACACAATCTGGGCTAACATTGATCAAAGGTGTTTTTATAAAGATATGTATTAAGGATCTTTTTTAAATCACACCTAAAATTTACATCTTATCCTGGTGCAAATGCATTTAAACAGATATTGATGCATAGCTAAATTCACAAACTACAAGTAGTACAGTACATGCATGCATATAAGGAACATAATTACACAATTAATATACCCATACACATATATAAATACATGCACATTTGCATGTACTTGCATGCATTATTGTACTGAATTAATACATTCACACACACACACACACACACACACACACACACACACACACACTACAACGCTTGCTCTAGGAAATGAGCTAATCACACACTGAGTCATCAAATGAGGATTACTTTTCTGTTCTCCTCTTCTCTTCTGTCCTCTTCTTTTCTTCTCTGATAGGTGAGAGATGGATGCGTTGGGTTGTTTTATTGTGTTGTACAAGTGCTGTAATTGGAGCTTGGCAGGGTTTTTTTTATCGCTTTTGGTACTATTATTGCAACCATGTGGTACAATTTAATAACTCAGTACAAAACTCCAAATTCATCACGCTTGTAACACAGTCTTTCATTCAAAACGTATCATTGTGCATTTGTGAATTGTCATGAGAACATATGGTTTAATCACCAAAACACACGCAACATATTGATATCTTTTCAGTTCAGTCATTTTAACTTCCAGTGAATCCAGTGGAAAACAATGCACGATACATGTTTCAAATTGCTCTTAGAAGTGCAGAAAGTAATATGCTACAGCAGTGTAAAAAACATATTCCAATTTTCAAATCAGGTAATACACTTACTTTACCCAACATTTACAGAATATATCATTCCTCTGGAATATCAAGTTGTGACCAATGAAGACATCCTCTACAATCATTTGGCCAAATTTGTTTTTACAGTATTAACGAATCACTTCAAAATATATGTTTTTCTCGCCTAAATTTTTTCCCCAAAGAAATTGCTACAGTTTCCACATACTTTGGCCCTCTGGGAGGGTCCCGAGGTCATTGGGAAGCTAACACTCTCAATTTTTTGTTTCTTGTGTCAGTGTGACACTAGATCTTACTGACACAGAGCTGAAGAGGTTAGAATAGAGAATTTCTATTTCCGTCCAAGTAAATCATATGTAAAATTATTAAAAAACACTACTGTAAGCATATTACATGATCTACATACAAAAATAGTACCCCAGCCACATTTCTGAACTTAATACTGAAAAAATCCAGAAGAAAATGACTCAGAAAATGGCTATTTTATGAAGTTATTTCTACAGATATGTCTGTGCGTTTTTCTTATTTCCTCTCAGAAAAAAAGCCCAAAAAGTGCAAAATACCACATCCACATCACTCATACACATATCTAAAATAACTACATGCATAAATTTATAGAAATAAGTCATTATAACTTGATGAAATGGTGAAATGCAATAACTAAGGCCTTATTTTTGCTTTGACACAGCTGGAGCCATCACAGGGTTAAAATTTTCTGGTCATGTTTGGTATCAATCAACTCGTCTTCTTATTGGCTACACAGGGAGGCTGGTTTTATAACTATTGCTTTTGATTGGTTGGAGTAGATGCCAGTCTTTCCCACTTTTGCCCTCTGTAAATCGTGCGACTTGATTGGCTTCCATACGGGATAACTCGGGTTATAGTAGACGGATTGGCTGAAACGACCTGTCAATCAAAAGCTGTTGAGTCAACCAAACTTGCTGAATAGAAGGATACACTGTTGTGTTATTAGCGCTGGCAGTAGGAGCGATTAAAGTCCATAAATGATGGACTTTTCAGCTTTGTTTACGAGGAAACTTGGCCAGAATCTACAAGATTGTGAGGGGACCAGCTCGTTTTGGATTAAAAGGATTGGATGTACTTATTCTTTGAACTGTTGGCAAAGCAGGAAAAAAAAGTTTCTGGCGATCTTTCACCGCTGTGAATAGAGACACGAGGAGACGCATGTTGACTTTAGACACTATCGCCGCAGAATCCTTCTGTATTTCTTTACTTTTAAACATGATTAGAACCGCTATAAGTCACCTTATGCTTATATGTGTGTGGGCTCAATGGAATCATGAGACTTTAAGCTTTCTAATGATGTGCTGCATGACCGTGTTCATGAAGATATAATGCTTGCAATTTGAGTTAAGAAAACGTTTTCTCCTAAAATGGAGAAAACGGTCCCGCTGACGGGACAGTGTTATCCAAGTTAACAGTAACCTCTCTGCCCGCCTCTCTGATGGATCCATAGTCTACAAGCATTGCATTGTGAAAGACAATTACTTCATATGAAAGGTATTGTCTTTGATACACACACTGATTAGGTGTGGTGAAAAGTTACTGTGTAAGTCTTTGTGTTCTTACTTTGTACTTAGTCAATTAAACATGTGATTACAGGTTCACCACCTACTTGCGATAATAGTACCAAAGCGATGAACAAATACTGTTATAAAGAAGTTAACAAGTTAAAGTTCCTCTCCTCTCCTCTCCTCTCCTCTCCTCTCCTCTCCTCTCTCTCCTCTCTCCTCTCCTCTCCTCTCCTCTCCTCTCCTCTCCTCTCCTCTCCTCTCCTCGTACCCAATTTATTTTAGTTTATTGAAGATTTACTTTTCTTGACTAATTTTTGTGATTGTGATTCTTTTCTAAAAATAGTCCAACAAAGATACTTTGAAAACCAAAACTTCTCTTCTCTTCTCTTCTCTTCTCTTCTCTTCTCTTCTCTTCTCTTCTCTTCTCTTCTCTTCTCTTCTCTTCTCTTCTCTTCTCTTCTCTTCTCTTCTCTTCCAGTAATGGTAGCATCATGTATATTCTATGAGAGATAAAAGCAGAGGAGAAACAATAGACCAATTTGGGTGACATTGTGTGTGTTTGTATGTGAGATAGAGAGAGAAAAGAGAGAGAAAGTCAGATGGTGAGAAAATGGAGTCAAACAGACAGCTAATGGTTTCCTTTAATAAACTGCTGTACCACTCTCGGATGATTCGCCTTCACACACATGCAAACAGACAGTCATGACCAAGATTAGCCTGAGGATGGAGAGGAGAGGAGAGGAGAGGAGAGGAGAGGAGAAGAAGAGAAAGAAGAGAAGAGGAGGAAAGAAGAGAAGAAGGAAAGAGAAAGGAAGGAAGGAGAAGAGAGGAGAGAGGAGAGGAGAGGAGAGAGGAGGAGAGGAGAGGAGAGGAGAGGCAATCAAAATACTTTGAGCTGTAATTTCACATCCTTGCATCATTCATCTCCCCTGTCCAGGGAGCTCTATGTGTGTGTGTGTGTGTGTGTGTGTATGTGTGTGTGTGTGTGTGTGTATGTGCAAGTGTGTGTGTGTGTGTTATTTTGTTACTCATATGTAATTGTATTGTTTCATGCATGTGTGTAAGCATTTTTATATTTGTTTTGTGCACACCTGTTTCGTGGACATCCCCTTACAGTCTTTTCTAACACCCCATCATTATTTCCTAGGTGGTCTCTTTCTCACGCCCCCATCCCTCAACACTCCCTCCCTCTGTAAAATGTGAATCATTGTGTACAGCATCTGTAGCAGGTGTACTAGCTCTTTATCTCTATGACTGGTCACAGAAAAACACGCATTACCATGCATATATTTTTGTGTGTGTGTGTGTGTGTGTGTGCCAATTCTAATGGACGTTGGTTACACTTCAGGTAATAACTTTCACTCTCATTTTTCTTTCTAAGTTGTTTGATCATAGTGTTAAACTCAGGGATAGCAGAGTTCTTGGCCCTCATTTATCAACCTAATATAGAAACAAGCGCAGATATGAGTGCAGAAATCCTCTAACGACAGGCTTCACGTGGGATTCATGAAACGTTCGTATCACATCAATCAGATCATAAAAATCGTTGTACATTGACAAATGCAGCGTCTGGAAACGATTGTAATTTAAATATCTTCGCCCCTATTTACGACATGGCCAGACGTAATCCGGCTAAGAAGCAGCACTTTTCAGAAGTAGAGATTGAAACCCTGAAATCTCAGGTATATTTGCAGTAACGTGTGTCCTATTTGGCAGCACCTGGTTTACGCTGTAGGAAAAATGCGGAATAGAAGTGATCACTGATGCGGCAGTGTTGCCGTATTAAATCGGACTCCAGCTGAAGTTTTATACTATTATTATCCATTTGCACATCCTTGACATATACAGTATATAGTCCTAATACTAATATACAGACTTATCCCCCCGTGCTGGACCATCACCCGGACACTGTCTCATGACAGCAGAAGGGCTGGAAAAACAAGCCAAAATATGTCAGTCAATGGCAGAAAGAACTCGTTCACTTGTGACCATACAACACTTTAAAAGACAACAAATGAAAACCTGAAGAATAAAAAACATGTTGTGCATCGTCATGTTTCCTGTATTGAATATCATTGCCAAACATAACACTATACCTTTTGAAAGCAAGGAGTAATATCCTATCCCTTTGTATAGTCCCCATTGGGGCTGTGCTGGACACTGCTCTCTGGGCATCGGGTCAGCTGGCTCCGTCACTACATTTATGGCACCCTGTTTTCCTGCGCGATGTTGTGCAGAACCCCACAGGCTAAAGCAATGCTGCAGACTTTTTCTGGCCTGTATTTAGCTTGTGTATGCTCATAGAGGTCTTCTAAAAGAGCCAGATCTGCCATTGCCGATAAAATGATCAACTGATGACTTCTTCTTACATGCTGCACACTGACTCAGAAACTTGCGTACACCAGGTGAGACCAGACGTGAGATTCTTTTGCAGCCTATGCTCACGTTCAAATTGATAAATACCGAGCTTTGCTACGCCTCTTTTAGGTTGCACGTTTCATAAATGAGGGCCCTTGTGTGTAAAGTGGTATTACAGTATAACTGAATATTTATATATTGTGTATATTTAGCCTAATAGCTAGACAGCTACTAGAATTGGCTGCATTCAATTAAAGTATACATGATTATGAAGGTTGTCAGCTAACCATTGAAAACAATGATCATATTCGTTTACAGTAACCTGTTTTGTTTTTGTTTTTTATTTTTATTGTTCCATTCCCTCTCTTGCACTATAACTGCCAGTGCTGCTAATGGTTTTCATGCCAATTGTCAATTAAAACGAGAGATAACTGTGCACAACATGAGGAAAAGGAAATTTGATTAGAGGCTGTAGGCTAAACAGCTGTCCAAAAACATTCCTTTAAATAGAAAAACTGTCTCATAGATTCAATATTTACAATTGTTTCGCTCTAAATTTAACTTTAAAAGATGCTCCTGAACCTTATCAAACAAGCACACAAATACTACTACTCAACAAGACAACAACAGCAACAACACACACACACACACAGTCACAAGGATTTTTGTTGTGAATTCTGTTGAAGATTCCTTCTCTTAAGAAGATTTGCCAAAAAAATATATTATAAAAATATAAAGAAAGACAAGTAATTTCTGCCAGTGCCAGACTTGATTACTGTAAGTATGAAGTAAAATCTTAAATGTAGAAACGTATGTAGAAATGTATTTTGGCTTCTCCTTTTAACAGTCATGGGCAGATGTAATGTGGCAGATGCTAAGTCATTGACTCACCAGCCCAAGACAAAACTAATTTCCTGCTTGATAACCCATGATAAGGAACTTTTAAATGATCTCTGATCACAAATGTTTGATACTTACTTTTCTTATAATTGTAATACTTGCATATAATTTACTTATCAATTACCTTTGAAGGATTCCCCTTTTCAGCAGAGGGAGAACATTGGCAAATGCAATTCATTATTAAATATAATGAGACTGAAAATGTGTGCCACTTGCTCAGGCTCTGCTTTACTGATGAATCCGACGGTTTCATTTCCAATTGAGGACGTTTATTTAATGCCCTAAATAGGATATCTGTTTGGTATACATTTACTGTTGCCATTTTCCCTACTATAGTGCTGGATTCCTCTATGAATTGTCTTCTTTCTTCCAGTTTATTTTTATCTAGTGCTGAGTTTTTTGTCTTATTAGAGAGCTTGGGCCTGGTTATGAACCATTGCTGTTAATTCAAGTGAGACATGGTTGTGTGACCAAGTTGCAAGAGCCACGTGCAAATGAACAAACATCTCTATAGGTGTGTTGGAGCACTCTGCATATCAACTGTACACAGTATAATTTGTTTGCCTTTCGGAGAGAGTGGGCTGGTATGAATAGTTACTAAATCTGAATTAATTCAAACTTTTACATCACTCCAGTATGAGACCCAAAACCAGTACAAACAAAAGTTGAGATGCATTGCAAAACATGAACATAATTAACACACTGTGTCATTAAATCAAGAATTAAAACAGTTTTGTTTATTTATTATCACATATATATATGTATATATATATATATATATATATATATATATATATATATATATATATATATATTATGTCAAGATTGAATTAATACTTCGTGGTGCATATTTATTCTATCTACTATCCCATTATCCTAACAACAACGTGCGTGCGTGCGTGCGTGCGTGCGTGCGTGCATGCATGCGTACCGTGCATGCGTGTGTGTGTGGGTAGGTGGGTGGGTGTATGTATAAGATGTTTGAAGATGAAGCATTCTGAATTGTGCTGTTCAAGTAAATTAGACCGTTTCTCATATGTTTTCTCTAGAGGCAGCTGCAATACTGTCTGTCACAGCAGCTTAGTTAGCTTATTACAGCTATAGCTTTATTGATCCACACACACACACACACACACACACACACACACACACACACACACACAGGTATGTGCTTGGGTCCTGCACTGAGAGGCACAACATCTGACCAAAGTACTGCTCAGGAGCACAAAAAGACACTCAACCACACTGTGTGCAACATGTTGAAATGCAGATACACATTGTTGCAACACACACACACACACACACATACACACACACACACACACACACACACATACACACACATACACACACACACACACACACACACACACACACACACACACACACACACACACACACACACACACACACACACACACTGGGTCATTAAGGACTCCTACCAGGGTGTCCTGTAAGCAGTTTAGTTCCCCAGTGGACCGTTTAATATACCTGTGTGTGTGTGTGTGTGTGTGTGTGTGTGTGTGTGTGTGTGTGTGTGTCGTTGTGTCGTTGTGTCAGCTGTTTTGTGCCTGTTAAGCCAGAGTTACAGTTTCTTATTTGGCTTGTGAACAGTTTTTAGTTAGCTTAGGGACGAGGACATGCTGAAAAATCATTAACACAGGAAATTGGTTAAAGGGAGAGTTCAGGTTTGGGTTAGGTTTTGTCAGTCTTTATTTCCTATCTACTGCTTTATAAGTAATTCGTTTGTACTACTTTAGATTATTTTCCTGTTTTCTTTATCATGTTTTAAATAATAATTTTTAGTTTTAATCCCCAGTCAGATCATTATCTTATTGCAGTTTTTCAATTTACTGCTTATGTTACTACTAAGTTACTAGATTCATAAACCCTGATTTAACAAATGTAGTTAAAGTTACAGTATGTTAGTCATACTACAAGGGATGCTGTGTAATAATTTGACTGGAGCTAAAGCTGCATACATTTATTTATCTTAAATAACTTTATCTATACAAACTTGATGCAAATATTCACCCAGTAAGGACTGATTCTCTTACTTTTCTGATAAAATCAAATATTTTTGGTTTCTCCTGTCTCTCAAAAATCTGCTTTTTTTGTGGATACCATACTTCATATGAAGGACATGAATTAAAAAGTAGTTAAAATACATACACTTATAATCAATTAATATATGATTTACTTACATGGGTCTCTTAAGTGCATGTCTGCCTTAAGGTGACACAATTTTGTGATTTCATTTAGTTTAGACAGTGACCTGAAAGTGCACCGAAAATGATAAAAATGTTTACTTTAGATACGTTAGCTTAGAGCAGTTTTACATGCATAAGACTCTGGTGCAATATGAAATGCTAGAGGAAAAGTAGGTCTGTGGTGCTGCAATGCTCCTTAAAGAAAGAAAGAAAGAAAAAGAAAGAAAGAAAGAAAGAAAGAAAGAAAAAGAAAAAGAAAGAAAGAAAGAAAGAAAGAAAGAAAGAAAGAAAGAAAGAAAGAAAAGCTGACGCTGCAGAAAAGGTAGTACTCTTATCCATATTCATATTTCCATTCATTTTACTGAGAACTCTCTCCAACTGTTGATTTACTTTGAATAATCACTAGGTCATTTTCAGGATGGTGTGCAGTTGGTTTTTCTTTTCATAATTATTTATTTTCATACAGTTACTTTACAGGGGTTTCCTGTGATGTGTGTGTGTGTGTGTTTGCGTGAGTGTGTGTGTGTGTGTGTGTGTGTGTGTGTGTGTGTGTGTGTGTGTTGTCTACAGACACATCCAGTTGACTGTAAGAGCTTGTTTTTCATTGCCCTTTATTTGTCTGGGTTAAGATGGTTGAGCAAATGTGTGGTTTTTCATTACTTTCTGTTCAGACACAACAGTAAAATCTCGCTAGAAAAAACCTCTCTCTAATTTATTTCAAGCAACAGTTCAAGTCTAAAACACAAAAGACCGACTGAGGATGTATTTGGTCACTTCAGCAGATGAACTGCAGCTCTTGTTTCTATTTAAAAATTCTAAATGTTTCCACATTCTACACTCTCTCTGTATTTCTCAGTATGGCTATGTTCAGAAGATTCTTTGTCCAGTGACTTTAGCACGCAGAAACTCTAGAGAAGATAATTACCTCTTCTGAAGAGTCCATCATGTTTTTTAATCCACTGTCCTCCTTGGCTATCACTGCTTGGAGGAGGGGTGGGGGCGTGTGTGCAATTAGGGAAGGCTTGTATCATGTGGATGCAACAACAGTGGTGTTGTCATTACTCAGAATTCCTCATTGGTGCGATGGAAACTATGCACTATAGCTATAAAGATATTAAACCAATTATTGGCAACCAGGTACAGTAGTTAGCTGGCGATGTTTTCTGCTTCCTCCTACGTTTAATTAGTTCATGTGTGTATTCCTTTACAGAAAACTTTGCACAGACACTCATAATGTGTAAAACAATGACTTAAAAACATGATTTTGCTCAGCTGTATTACTGTTTTCATAATCAAAGAAAAGTTTTAAAACCTTAATACTGGTGTAACTTGTTCTGGTGTAATCTGTTCCCGGGCCTAGGAGTAATTAGTAGGTCTGAACTGTAGCTAGCTGGTGTGCGGGGAAATATTTTACCTAAATGGTGTAAAACGTTGCAGCTTTATGCAATTATATGGGATTCACATCCATATTTTTGTATCTCAATTTTACAGAGATACAGCTTAAACATACATAACAAACAGCCAGTAATTCTTTTTTTAATCTCATAGCCAAATACATTCCTACTGACTCATCATAAATCAAAATGCTGTCGTGGCCTCCAAAGGAAGCAGTGACCGCAGGAGCCACAGTGCTTTTTCTTCTGAGCAGATCAATATCATTGTAATGAATTGTACTCAAACACACACACACACACACAAGTATTTTTCATTATTTCCATTCCTGTGTTGCTTTTGAAGTGCAACAGTCTACCAGAGAGCTAATTTTGCTGCTGTAATGGTAAGAAAACCCCAACACAGAAACAGTTTCAATGTTCTCCACTGATTTGAGTGTTTTGAGTGGGTTTATGCAAGGTTAAAAGGAAAGAGTCAGAGAGGCAAAGGTGTGTGTCTGAGAGAGAGAGAGAGAGAGAGAGAGAGAGAGAGAGAGAGTGTGTTGTGCAGAATAAGCAAAGTGTGTGTATGTGCAGGTGTGTTTTCACAGGTCTGTGTGTGTGTGTGTGTCAGAGCAGGCTCAAGGAGATGTAGCAGCAGTTTCCTGCTTCTTTCCGTTGCTTCCTTTAAAAAATCAATTCCAGCTGCTGCAGAGCTTCTTTCTCCTCCTCCTGTCCTTTCTCTTTCGCCCTCTTACAGTTTCTTCCCTCTCTCCTTTCATCCACATGCATTCTCTTTGTCCTTGATTTGGAAAAAGATCCTGAAACAGCCAGAAAAACAATATCTAACAACATTAAATAACATTTTCTTCTACAAACAAAAAGAGCATCTGTCGCTATTAGGGCTGTAACGATATGGAAAATAAAACTGAAATTGCATCACTCAGCTCAACGAACCCTGTGTTGTGGAGTGAGAAGGCAGAATCGTGACACACCCCTTCCAACTCCTAGAGTTATCCTTCTCGTCCAGATCCAGTGCTACCACATCTTTAAATTACTATTAGTATTAGTCCTCTTGGTGCCTTATTCCTGTTTTGTCTGATAAAGTTAGCTAACTGTAGATGGCTAAAAGCGAAAGGGGGGGGGGCAAAGATAACGCTAATGGAGGTGTAGCTAACGCTACAAAGGGCCGCTGTTCTGGCTGTGCTAGGTGCCTGGGTCTGTTTCTGAACGGTTCAGTAAACTGCCGTTAGTGTTCGTAGCACCAGAGTTAAGTGCTGACCGGGATGGTTGCTAACTGGCTGGGGGTTGAATGTGGATGTGTCCCCAGGGCTATTGTCAGCTTTCTTCCCGACTGAAGCCTTGCAGTGCCGGGAGAGTGAGGCAGAAGACAGGGGGGTGCTAGCTATTTGTTTATCCATACAGTTAATGTTACTGATTAATTTGTGGGTTAGCCCAGAGTTGATCTGAGGAAACCCATTTTGGGTTTTGGATCTCGTTCTTTCGGTCATGACCCAGCCTTGATGATCATAGGTGAGGGTAGGAACAAAAACTGACCGGTAGATCAAGAGCTTTGCCTTCTGGCTCAACTCTCTTTTCATCACAATGGTGCGATAAATTGAATGTTATACCGCACCCACCGCACCGATTCGCTGACCAATCCCCTGCTCCATTGTCCCCTCACTCGCGAACAAGACTTCATGGTATTTAAACTCCTTCACTTGGGGTAAGGACTCATTCCCTACCTGAATAATGCACTCCATCGGTTTCCTGCTGAGAACCATGGCCTCAGACTTAGAGGTGCTGATCCTCATCCCAGCCGCTTCACACTCGGATGCAAACAGATCCAGAGACTGCTGAAGTTCACAGGCCAATGATGCCATCAGGACCACATCATCCGCAAAAGCAGCAATGAGATCCCCAGCCCACCAAACTACAACCCTTCCCCACCCCAACTATGTCTTGATATCCTGTCCATAAATACTACAAACAGGATTGGTGACGAAGCCAACCCTCACTTGAAAACGAGTCCGACTTATTGCCGAGAACCCAGACCCAGCTCTCGCTTTGGACATGTAGAGATTGGATGGCTCTGAGAAGGGACCCCCTCACCCCATACTCCCACAGCACCTACCACAGTATCTCCCGGGGACTCGATCATACGCCTTCTCCAGATCCACAAAACAAATGTAGACCGGTTGAGCATACTCCAAGGCTCCCTCCTGGATCCTTGCGAGAGTGAAGATCTGATCTGTTGTTTCACAACCAGGACAGAATCCGCATTGTTAGTCAATCCAAGGTTCGACTGTTGGCCAAACCCTCCTTTCCAGCACCTTGGAGAAGACTTTACTAGGGAGGCTGAGAAGTGTGATACCCTGTAACTGGCACACACCCTCTGGTCACTGTTTTGAAGAGGGGAACCACCACCCCGGTCTGCCACTCCCTAGGCAACGTCCCAGACCTCCACGCAATGTTAAAGAGGCGTGTCAACCAAGACAGCCCTCCACACCCAAAGCTTTCAGCATTTCTGGATGGATCTCATCAATCCCTGGGGCTTTGCTA
The DNA here is from genome assembly GCA_013375575.1 of Percina caprodes. Classification (NCBI taxonomy): domain Eukaryota; kingdom Metazoa; phylum Chordata; class Actinopteri; order Perciformes; family Percidae; genus Percina; species Percina caprodes. The sequence continues at coordinate 647,082 of JABXJD010000021.1, read as the reverse complement.
CTGTGGAGTTGTTTAACTACCTCAGAGACTTCCACCAGGGATATTGACAACAATCCCCCATCATCCTCCTGCTCTTCCTGTACCATAGAGGACGTGTCAGCTGGATTTAGGAGTTCCTCAAAGTGCTACTTCCACCGCCCTATTACCTGCTCAGTTGAGGTCAAAAGGATCCCATCCTTACTGTACACAGCTTGGATGGTTCCCCGCACGGTTTTACAGAAGCACTTTGGTGCCGACCGAAAGTCCTTATCCATGTTTTCTCCGAACTTTTCCCACACCCGCTGCTTTGCCTCTTTCACGGCAGAGGCTGCAGCCCTTCAGGCCCTTCGGTACCTTGCAACTGCCTCTGGATCCCTTAGGGATAGTATATCCCAGAAAGACTCCTTCAGTCAGATGGCTTCCAACTAACTACTGTTTCTAACTACCGTTGAGACACCTAAGACCCTAAGACCACAGCTGTCCACCACAGCTTTAGCAATGGAAACTTTGAACATTGTCCACTCCGGTTCAATGCCCCCAGCCTCCACAGGGATGCACGAAAAAGGTCCGTCGGAGGTGTGAGTTGAAAGTCTGTCAAACATGGGCGTCCTCCAGGCGTTCCCAATTTACCTGCACTACCCATTTGGGTTCACCAGGTCTGTCCTGTGTATTTCCCCATCCCTTAACCCACTCACCATCAGATGGTGGTTAGTTGACAGCTCTGTCCCTCTCTTCACGCGAGTGTCCAAAACATACGGCCTCAGATCAGATGAAACGGTAATAAAATCGTTGGGATTGAAGTCCCTTAGCAGAACTAGTGAGTCCCCCACTGGAACCCCATACAGGACTCCATTCAAGGTCTCCAAGAAGGCAGAATACTCTGAGCTCTTGTTTGGTGCATATGCACAAACAACTGTCAGAATTTTCCCCCCATCACCCACTGGTGTAGGGAGGCGACCCTCTCGTCCACTGGGGTAAACTCCAACAGCGGCGCTCAGCTGGGGCTTGTGAGTATCCCCACACCCGTCCAGTACCTCACACCCTGGGCAACTCCGGAGAAGAACAAAGTCCAATCCCTATCCAGGAGTATGGTTCCAGAACCAAGACTGGAGGTCAACCCCACCAGATCTAACTGGTAGCGCTCCACCTCCCGAACAAGCTCTGGCTCCTTCCCCCACAGAGAGGTGACATTCCACATCCCTAGAGCCAGCCTCTGCCGCCCTGGTCTGGTCCGTCGAGGCCCCTGACCCCAGCGGTTCCTCCCACAGGTGGTGGGCCCATGGGATGGAGGTGCCACGTAGCTTCTTTGGGCAGTGCCCGGCCGGGCTCCGTGGCAAACCCATCCACCAAGCGCTCGCTGATGAGCCCTCTGTCTGGTCCTGGCTCCAGATGGGGGCCCCGGGCTTCCTCCGGGCAGGGTCACTCCTTCTCTACCTCGTTCACTCATACAGGGTTTTTGAACCCTGTGTGAGTGAATGAGGAAAAACCCAATCTCGCACAATCTGCCATGCCTGTAAAATGAATACATGAAAGAAAAATAAATGTAATAGTTCCATCACTTTTCCTATGTTCAATTGAGGTTTAACTGGTGCTCTTTTAACAATGTCATTTAGTTGTGGCATCTCCTTCTGCAATGGTTTTATGGCACCCAAAGTGCTAATGTTGATACATCAGACTCAATTAAATTAAATTAAATTTTATTTATAGTATCAAATCATTTCAAGAGTTAGCTCAAGACATTTTACGGATATAGTCTAGACCACACTCTATAATTTACAAAAGCCCAACAATTCCAGTAATTCTTACTAGTGCAAGGATTTAGTGCGAAAGTGGCAAGGAAAAACTCGGATGGGCGGTTTTCTGCCTAATTTTCACATGTACAACAGCATTGCATGGAAATCCACATTAATTCCCATTTTCTCATCTGGAAATTTGGCTAAAATGTGTGCTGAATTTTGATGGAAATTTGTTTTAACTTTCTGTTGCTGCGATTTCTGACTTTGCTGAGTAACATTTGCCACAGAAATCCTCCATTTAAATAGGCCATAAAAACAACAATAAAAATATGTGGCAACATGTTTGACTGTGTTTCTATTTAAATCTAACTTTGCTGCAGACAGACAGCCCAAGAGTCAAGTCCCGCTGCAGGCTGCTTTTTGATCAAAGGTCAGAGGTTACGAAAGCTTCCTTGTTAATCTGTGTCTAAATGTTTTTGACAAGTAGCAGGAAATACCTAGGGGAATATTGGAAGAGAGTTGCTGCACAATGTAGCACATCAAGGTGAGAAGAAAAGTCAGCGGGGGATAATTTATAAATCAGTAGGATGCGGTAATGGCAGATAGATTCACAGACATGACATGGATGATAGAGCAATAGATGTTTTACTATTTGAATAAATTGTAACTGACAAATGTAATTTTTTTTTCTTTCTTGCATTTATCAAGCTATTTAAGAGGCAATTTAGATCCCAATGAAGTCCATTCTTGCGCGTGCACACGCACGCACACACACACACACACACACACACACACACACACACACACAGTAATGTGTATTGGCAACATACATCTTCATTAGTGTCTGGTCATATCTCTGGTCTCACACTTTATGCCTCCAGTTTCTTTGTTTCTCCCTCATGAATGTTAAAATCTTTCGGAGTATTAACACTCTATCATATTTAGGCATAATGACTGAGAGACGCTCAGAGGATTGTTTAGTAATATTTCCAGTAAATCATGGTTATACTTGCTTAACCTCACAAAGGAGAAATGAGAGAGAAAGAGTGAGAGAGAGAGAGAGAGAGAGAGAGAGAAAGAGAGTGACAGAGTGACAAATAAGTTTCTTTTTAGATTTTATTGCAATGACTAAAATTTGTGGCAACAATCTTTCCTGACTGACTCACTCAGGGTTAAATACAATTATTACAAATTAAACGTGAGGGGAGGACATATTTCTTTACCAAATTTCATGTCAATCCATCTAATAGCTGCAAAAACGTTTCATTCAAAACCACACGTCAACCTGTTGGTGGCGCTGGAGGAAAAGTCATGAGATCTCCAAAGTCAGTAGCCATTCATCACCTGGAAACCATGAATGTGTGTACATAATGTGTGTGTGTGTGTGTGTGTGTGTGTGTGTGTGTGTATGTGTGTGTTTATATACTTCCAATAATCCAATCATTTTCCACTAGAATTGAATTTCCGACAGAGGGGAGAAAGCTCTTAGGACACTGATTTAAGATATAAAGAGAAACGTAGGAACTATTAAATTAATTTAAATAAACATAAATCTGCAGAATGAACTAACTTTGGATAAATATCCAAATCATTAGAAGTTATCTGCAGGAGTAGGGGCTTGGTTATCCTTGGTATTTCTAACTAGTATTTCTGAAAGAGAGGCAACTTACTTGAGAGTTAGGTAAAGAGATTAATTAGCAAAATATGGTCACACGCTAGTTGCTCCATTAATGATCTTCCAGCAATTCAAAATGCAAATAGGCTGCTGTAAAAACAAAAAATATTTTCCTATTCCAAAATTGGAAAATGAGTTTTGGAAGTAATTGTAATTAAAGAACAACTCTATCAGCCCCATTCAGTTATTTATAGTCCAATTTTTTTGCTTTTGGGTATTCCCCTGTAAATATTCAGCTCACGCTGTTTGTCTGAATGTTTCGACATCTCACTCCTGAGTTGTTTTGCCTTCGAGACAGATTAACGGCCCACTGATTTGATAACAATCACAATGACCCCGGTGAATAAGTTCAAGTAGTTTAATGAAATCTGTTACATACAGTCATTGTTCTCAACTGCCTCTTTGTTTTTATGAACACCTCCTCGGGTACTGTTAAATCAGAAGCTGCCGTATTTAGCAGCCATTTATCAACACAATGCTCTCTCCTACTGTTCACTGCCACACACATTTCCTCTTCATCACAGTAAAATGTCGTGAACTGAGCTTAGATTTCTCTTTACTCAGTCATCCAAAGGCTAACTAGCTAATTAGATCTCAGGCTACCTGCTGTGTTTGCCCTCAGGAAAGCAGCGGCTTACTGTTTCACCAGGGAGTGAGTGCAGATTTTTGGGCAATGAATGTGTGTTTGACGGTGTGTAAGTCTGTGTCAACGTGTACATGAATGTCTTCCTGCATGGATACATGGATAGCACTGCGAACTACAACCAATATACATATAGTTGAATTACCACTTCTCTGAAAGTTTTAACAAAAACTAAACATGATCATCTGGCAGATTTGTTGTAGTAGATTACATTATATTGTATAGGTGTCCCTAATAAAGTGGCCAGGGAGCTTAATATAATAGTCAAATGACTGAGTTGCTTACATTATTTTACCAGTGGAGCTGGGAAATGATACTCAATGAAGTGAAGAAAACTATATGTGCACCATTCTATATAGCCTTTGCCAAACTCCTATACCTTTTTGTATGCATTTATGAGCAACATCATATAATTGTGTACAGTGTGGTTTAGCATATATGCAAAACATAGCCACATTTGTTTTATTTATTTATATATTTATTTATGTTTTTCCACATCATCTACTGTACTGTATATCTGACTGATTTACTGTAAAACACATACAAACTAAATTATAACAAGAAAGATTGTTTATGCTTGTTTGTAAATTGAGGTTGAATTGGATGTTGTTCAGTCAGTTTATTAGTAATAATGATGTAATAATAAACCATTCCAGAATGAAAACTTAGGTCTAGAATTTAGAACTCCATCATGATGCGTGAGTTTTCATTCTCTCTCTCTTGACTGAACAAACCTGTTTAAACTTATGAGATAACCCCAAAACTGAGAAAAACTCTCATATTTGGGAAGTCAAGATGAGCGACTTAGGCAAATCTTCACACAAGTCAAACTTTGTGTTTAATGATCTCCGTCTGGAGGGAGAATTTTGTGATGCAGTCATCAAAGTCGAGGACGTCGAATTTCAAATCCACAGGGTCGTCCTCTGTAAATGCAGCCCGTACTTCCTGTAAGTTAGTTATCTGATATCACAGGGAAACTGATGCATTTATATTGTTCAAATGAGCCAGTTGACAATAGTAAATAATGAAAGAGTCTAAGAGACTACGTAATGACTTAAATGGTTTCATGGAGCATTAGTGATTAAACAACATTGATATATAGAAGACAGTGTATTAAACAGCTTATGGACTCCTAAATCAAAATACAGAACATATTTTAAAGGATAATTAAAATTTTAAGTTTAGTAATGTTGCAGGGTGTCTGTCACAAAGACAGTATAGTTTCAGATATCCGCTCAAATTAATTTTTACAACTAAATATCCACTTCCATGATTTGTCATTTATCATTCAAAGCTCAAAGCTATACTTTACTTAATTCAAGATGTCAGACAAGACTCTAAATGTACCCATACTAATATATTATGTGTGCCTGTGGTTTAAAGATATGTGTACACAGGGAAAGACCCTTTATATCAATCATATTTCACTGTAGCTGCTGTTTTGAAAAGTGCTACAATATGTTTTTAGTATTGTTCTCAGTGTGAATATGAGAAGAAAAAGCTGACATTTTTCTCCCCCCAATCCTCTGCTGTGTGTTCATCCTGACCCAGAGCTCTCTTTAGACGCTGGTCAACCCCAGACAAAAAGGTCTTTGACATACCCGGCTTATCTCCTGACATGATGCAGCTCATCATTGAGTTTGCATACACTGGCTCTGTTTCTGTGACAGAGAACAATGCACAGGAGCTGCTGCTTGCAGCTGATCAGCTCAGCGTAATGGATATTGTGCAAACTGGCTGTGACTTCCTGGGGGAGCATCTTTGCCCAAAGAACTGCATCGGCATCTTTCAGTTCACCAACATTTGCTCATCCTCCGAACTGCAGCACAAGGCCTACCGTTGTATCATTGATCACTTTGAGGAGGTTGTTTTCTCTGAAGAGTTCCTGCAGCTCTCTGTGCAGGAACTCACTGACATCCTTGAAAGAGACGACCTCAATGTAAAAAAAGAGAATGCTGTGTATGAGTCCATCCTTCGCTGGATCACCCATGTGCCTGAAAATCGAAAAGGACACATCACTGTACTCTTGTCTAAGGTACTGTACAGTAACTTTCTGTTACTACATTTAGTTTATGTTTACATCTTCAGCATTTGGCTGATGGTGTTATCCTGACTGCAACAATAATCCATACTGTAAGGCCACCTGTGCATTATAATTGGCTGGGGACTTCACACCCAGTGCCCACAGGCTGATGCCCAGAAACATCCTGAACACAGCAAAATAAAGAGAAAATACAGGCAGAGGGCATCAGCTCTGCAGATATAGACATTGTCACACACTTTTAGTGGGTCAAGTGATGATTGAGAGGGATTGTTCTTGTAGTCCATAAATGTATTTGAAGTTTATGCATTGCATTTCTTTAAGAAAATCCTACTTATTCTGCCTACTCAAGACTTTGGGAGGCACAATAAAAGGGTCAATTTCAGTCACAGTTGAAAAAAATTTATAAAATGGCAACAGAGTTCTTGACACTGGACTCAAGTAGAACAGTTCAGTACAAAAAATCTGTCCGTTTTTTCTGTCTAGGTTCGGCTGGCCTTGATGAGTATGGACTACGTAAGGATTAACGTTATGTCCAATGAGCTGGTCAATAACAACACTGAGTGCCAGCTTATGGTCAAAGAAGCCATTGACACCATTTGTCGCAACACAACATCCTCTGTGTCTGGGCTCTACAACCCTCTCTCTCGTCCTCGCCTTCCTAATGCCATCCTGTTGGCCATTGGAGGCTGGAGTGGCGGTGATCCGACTAACGGCATTGAAGCATACGATATCCGCGCAGACTACTGGATCAATGTGACAAACGATCATGAGCGTCCTCGTGCCTATCACGGCACTGCTTTCCTTAATGGGAATGTCTACTGTGTTGGTGGCTTTGACAGGGTGGAGCATTTTAACAGTGTGCGCAGATTTGACCTGAGCACACACTTCTGGCATGAGGTGGCCTCTATGTACTACCGCCGCTGCTATGTGAGTGTCACTGTGCTGAATGGGTGCATTTATGCCATGGGAGGTTATGATGGGCAAACACGACTTAACACTGCAGAGCGCTACAAGCCCGAGACCAACCAATGGAGTCTTATCGCAGCCATGACAGATCACAGGAGCGACGCCAGCTGTACAACACTCCACAACAAGGTGGGAATAATTCAGAGAGTAACAGAGAGTATGCTAGTGACTAAGACATTGCTGATTTGATTTTTAGCAGTTTTAAACAAGACCGTAATGATCACACTGGAGAGAGAACCAATCTATAAGATAAAAGTTGAGTTTCACAATTAGTTTTTGACCTTTTGCATTTGTGTTGATGTAAATGGAATATTTGTCCAGAGGGTAGTCTCAGACTAAAGGTCCTAAGCAACCTATATCTGATATTTAAGATATTGTGTGCATTGAAGTGTTAAGAGATATGTGTGAGAGTGATTAACCCCTAACCCTACTCTACTCCTAACCCTACTATAGTACATTTGTGTGAGGATGGTGTGGAAACATGTTAAACATTTATGGATGAACTATTTATTACATGTATGGCACTGGTTGTCAATTACCTCAAACATATCTTTCATTTTACTAGAATTTCTTATTATTACTCATCAGCCAACACTTATCATCTTATTGGCAATAAGGTAACATTAGAAAACTAATTTATCTGTCCAATTTATTTTTCAGTTAGAAGATTAGATTCTTTAATAGATGCTGGGTCTCAGCTGTAATTCACTAATTATCTTGCTATAGTGTAGACATCTTTCTGTATTATTTCTTACCAGTTGAAGCTAAGGTCAGCATTAAATTACTTGTCCTGTTAATGCCCCTCCTGTTCTCCCCAGGTTTACATCTGTGGCGGTTTCAATGGGAACGAGTGCCTGCAAACGGCTGAATGTTACAGCCCAGAGACCAACCAGTGGACAATAATTGGCCCAATGAACTGCCGGCGCAGTGGAATTGGTGTCATTGCATACACAGACCATGTCTATGCAGTAAGTACATGAAACACTGCTGATGCTCACATAACTCACAAACTGTGTAGATTTTGTCACCTGTGTTTTTTTTTTTTTACTCAGAGAAACTTTGAGGGCAGGTGTTCTTTGTTGCAAGGGTGTTGAGAAACTTGCTTATTCTCCATTTCAACTTTATTTTACCTTTATTTCCAAAGGTTGGTGGCTTTGATGGCAACACCCGTCTACGCAGCGCTGAGGCCTACAACCCTCAGACCAACACCTGGCAAGAAGTGTCTTCCATGTTGACCCCCCGCAGCAACTTTGGCATTGAAGTGCTCGAAGATCAGCTCTTTGCTGTCGGGGGCTTCAATGGCTACACCACCTCCTACAACGTTGAGTCCTATGATGCAACCACTGATGAGTGGTCTGAGGCCTGTGACATGGAGATTTTCCGCAGCGCCCTGAGTTGCTGTGTTGTGTACGGACTCCCCAACATGGCCCATTACACTGTCCCTCGTGACTCCCTGCTGCGTTTACATGCGGATGATGAGACTGTGGAGTCTGTGGATTCAGGAGAGTCCGTCTAACAGTACTGCCCTGTGCCACCATCCATCCTGGTAGCACTTTAACATAAAGTAATGGAATACATTTCCATATGCATCCAACTGCTGTTACTCCAGTGTTTCTTTTAACTTATCAGTTTATGTGAGCTTGAAAGTTATATGCTATGTGAGAAGGGTGCTGTGTCTAACCTGCAGACACAGGGATGGCAACAATAACCCCTCAGTATGATCAAATGTCCCGCACCCTCCCTGCGCCCAATTGTCCCCCATAAAGTCAAGGATAGGCTCAGTGTTGTTAGCAGGCTATTTTTTTAAGCTGTAAAAGCATTTATTTTATGAGGTAACCAAACTACAAAATGAAATGCTATCTGGTAAATGTGTATGCAAGTCTGTCTGTCTGTGGGCCAGGCCATAGTTTTGTATTTTCCTATCTCCGTATATGGTAGCTACACAGCTGTTGAGTACTGGTCAACAGCTAACTAACTAGTGGATAGCAAACAGTAGTCTGAACCCCTAAGTTATAGGCTACTTTAAATACTTTAAAACTTTAAATTAATATTTTTTTTCACCTTATTCAGGATCCCTGAGAATTCAAAGTTGAGCACCAGACAGTCTGTAACATTAACTAACTTTAGTTGGCCATATCTTGATGAAAAGATAATTACTATCTCTGCCTACTTTTTACCCATATATCTAAAAAATTGCATTCCTTTAATGCAATCGAAAATGTGTGTTTTGTCTAATATTATATAATATCTTATGTCAGTTGTCACCTCATTTTATTAGTCTTTGTAGCACCCATTGGGTGTGCAGCATTCACAGTATTATTTCATATCCCCTTGGAAGGAGAAGTGACCTCCCTAGGAAAGTGCTAAGGTGCCAGTTTGACCTCCTCCTGGACAACCCCGGCTCAAACACTGAGACACATAATAGTGCATCACTGACTGACACAGAGAGAGAAAAATGGGGAACTAAGTGGGTAACTAAAAGAAATATGGAATGTAAAAAGAGAATAGAGTGATGCAGAAAGAAAGAGGGAGAGAATATAAGTTGGTGATGTTACATGACTTTCAGGCTGATGTCAAGGACTGGATGTTCCGCAATCTCCTCCAACTAAATTTGGACAAAACTGGGATTATTCAGGGGGAAGAAAAGCTTGAATGACTTCAGTCTGTCCTTCTCTATTTTGCCGCATGCCGCATGTCTCTCTCTCTCTCTCTCTCCCTCTCTTAATCGCTCACTTCCTCTCTTTCTCTCTCTACTTTCCCTTTTTTGTCTTTCTCTTTAGCTCACAGACAAAGCATTGGTTGCTTGTTTTTTGGGCAGAGTCACCTTGAGTGTGGTGTTTTTTTGGGACAGTATAGTATGAATGTTTACATACTGGACATGCCTTGATATGTATTTGTTTTTATATCAGCGAAGGGGAATAAACCATTTCCCTCTTCAGTCACTTAAAGCATGACTGGACTCTTTATTTGATGTGTGTGTGTGTGTGTGTGTGTGTGTGTGTGTGTGTGTGTGTGTGTGTGTGTGTGTGTGTGTGTGAGAGAGTGTGTGTGTGTGTGAGTTAGTGAGCGAGAAAGAGAGATATTAAGAGAACATATGAACGCAACATTTCTCAGGTTATCACTGAAAGTAATGGCTTTTTGACTTTCACACTTGGTCATAGAAACTTTTTTTTTACAATATTAATTTGTTTTTTTTTTTAAACATGGTGCTGCAAAAATGTAATCTTTGTGACGCATTGCGGTCTACAGTAGACCTACATGTCTGAAAGGGGCTCATGTGTGCATGTGTGTGTCCTGAGAAGATGAAAGGTCTTATACAAATGCAGGCTGAGAATCCCAACTGTTACACCGCCCACACACATTGGGGAGGAGCCCTGACATGCACAAAGCACTGAGGTTTTGAAAAAATTATTAGCTAAAGTTGCTTGGCTGATGGTCGATGTTCTAAAAGCCCTGTGCAATACAACTTTAATAGCACTGGCAACAGGGCACACACACACACACACACACACACACACACACACACACACACACACACACACACACACACACTCTGATTTCTCTGTCTCCTCCACGTTGTGTCTCTGCTTTTCCTTTGTCTGTTTATCTGCTCCACAGCCGAGGGCTAATACTAAAATACTGCTTCTCACTCATAACAGCAGTGAAAAACACACAACCTGTTATTTTTCTGTGTGAGCAACTGTCAGCAAACTGACAAACAACACAGGATTAGTGCTTCACCGACACAGTTAGATCATGACATCAACAGCGTGTGTATTTATGCTTGTGTATTTGAGTAGATGTATATATATTTCATTGTGTGTGTGTGTCATACGTATTGGGTAATTCTTATATTAAGCTGAACATACTGTATTATGATGTGTGCCATGTATGTGTGTGAGGTAGTAAGAGAGAGAGAGAGAGAGAGAGTGTGTGTGTGTGTGTGTGTGTGTGTGTGTGTGTGTCTGTGTGTGTGCAGCGCCTCAGGGCTTTGTTTTGTACTGGTGCAATAAAAGACACATTAGAGAAAGAGAGCGATTACAGAAAAAAAAACATTATCACCCATAAATGGTGTTTTTTTTCTCTCACAGAAAAAAAAAAAATATGTGTGGGTGTGAGAGCCAACAGAGCAGAGTTTGACATGATGCATCTGCCTGGAAATCCTGAAAATACAATTTACAGACACATACATTTTTAAGTATTTCGACATACAGTTTGTTGTAAGATATGAGGCAAAACCAAACATTTTCAAATGTGCCGGTCAATATCCTGCAACAGCTGTGACACACTGTCACATCGGACAAAGAAAAGAAAACATCAGAGGAAGTCTGTAAAGACTGATGAGGATGGTGACTTAAAGATAAGGGAGGGACAATAGAGAAAGCAAGGGTTTGTGGTGTGTGTATTAAGGTAGAGGGTTGAATCAATTTCATGCTTAACACCTGTCTCACCTTTACAGTTTGTGTGTGTGTGCGTGTGTGAGTTTTTTATAGAGGATGGACAGAAAATACTTTGCCAATTGGAAAGGATTCAATTCTTAACCAATCTATCGTCTACCTTCCTCTCTTTCTCTCTCTCTTTCTTGCACACACGCACACACACACTAACACTCACTAACACAACAAGACAGCTCTTACACTGTCTCTTGACCTCTGTATGACCTTTGTCTGTTTCCTCTTACCTGTTTGTCAGTCATATGACATCACACTGCTCAGCTTTAGCTCACAGTTAACATCCTGCTCACCATCCAAATGTTGCACTCGAGGATAAGTTTCCCCCCCCAAGTGCACTGTGAAATATTACAGTCCAAGCTGAGATGATTACTGAGGAGTTTGCCAATAAAGTCAGACTGAGGGTGAACATCACAGGCCAAGAACAGAGAAGAATTCTGGTTTTATTACAACTTCAGTTTTTTCATGTTTCTGAACATCATGTCACTATACAACACTATAAAGAAGTCAGCAAGGCAAAAACAAAACCCGGAGCAGTCACCTATTCAGACATCTTTAAATAAACCTACAGGTTATAAAATGGTCAGGTGTGTTGGAACCATCATCATGTTAAAATGGATGTATTAGGAAAATTAGATACTGGCTGCCCAGTTATTACAGTAAAAATAGCTGTTTTCCTATTTGTTGTCCAGCCCACTGCACATGTGCAATATGTCTCTTGCTCCAAACCTGCCAGCTTGTCCCATAGCCTTTACATTGAGATGATGTCACACATCTTTAAAAGGCTTTAAAGGAGATTTTCATTTTTCATTTTCAGGTTCATACTTGCATTTTGGGTTTCTACTAGAACACAATTTAATGTTAAATAAAGACAATATTTTTCTCAAACTGTCTGAATATAGCTGTATTCACCCTAAGGGCCCTATTTTAATGATCTAAGTGCCCAACTTGAAACGCCTGGCGCAGGTGCATTTAGAGCGTGTCCAAATCCACTTTTACTAGTTTGACGATGGATAATGGGTCCGTGTGCCAGGGGCACGGTTCAAAAGAGTTGTATTTAGTGTCTTCATTAATTCATAGGTGTGTTTTGGGCGTAACATGCAATAAACCAATCAGTGTGTCATGTCCCATTCCCTTCAAAAGCCAGGCACATTTGTACCTTGGTGCATTGCTATTATTATAGCAGATTTTCATTTTCATTTGCATTTGTCATATTTCTATTTTTATCTTTTGCGTGTGTGTGCTGCTGCGCCTTGCTGTGTGTGTAACAAGCATAGTGTGCGCTTTGTGCACGTCACGCTGTCAAAATAACAATGAAATGTTGACTTTAGACCTGTTTTTTCTTGGTCAATGGTGGGATCCCTTTCTACTGCCGCAAGATAGCAGTACGCCAAGAATTCAGCTGAACACACCTCCCGGTAATACCAGCTCTCCCATGGACGCAAAGTGGGTGCAGGTGCATTTGCTAGGGTGGGAAATTAACAACTGCGTCGGTCATTGTGCCGTGCTGCGCCGGGTGCAAGATAGGGCCTTTTGTCTGAAACTCTCCAACCATGTCTGATTGTCATGTCTGATTGTCTTGTGAGAAAAATATGGCGCACCTTTGCAAAGGTAGTTCTCAAGCAATGGCGGGTGGTATATTGAGCTTGAGCTTGCATGTGACGTGGGAGGGGGAGTCAAATCTAAATGGCTGGTTGAAGCTCACGTTTTCTGAGCCCACAAAAAACTGGGTTGTCTTCTTTTACAGTTTGAGGGTTGGTAGACACAGACAATGTATGTAAAATAGTTTTTTATGACATGTCTCCTTTAAGTCTTATACATATTAAACCTCGATGATTCAAAAATCGTTGATACAAAGGTTATCTATAGCATGTTTGTTTAAAATTAGGAATCCCCCCTTTTTAGCTCTTCCTGAACTTTGTCGCTTTTCCCCCATTTTTCTTATTCAAAGGGTGTCAAGTGATACACAAACTTTATTATGTAATATGTCTCTGTTGTGCTGCTGACACTGTTAGCTGAGCTTTTTATCCCATGCTGTACTGAAAACAAATCCCAATGACTCTTGTCATGTGGCCATTGAAGTGGATTGAACTGAACTTTAAAGCCCCATAAGACTGTGATTATGGGCTATATAAACAAAACCGACTTCACTTTCACTTGACTTATCTTGCTCGTGGACTTTGCCATAACAATGTCGCCATGTTCCCAGATCTTAGCAGTCATAGATGACAAAAAATGACGGCCCAATCTACGAAAAAATAGACCCAAATTAAAATAACAGTGTAATTATTTCATAATACGTTAAGATAATGCAGCTTTGGAGATAAATGATCTTGCAATGCTGCACTCACTGTGGTGTTAGTATTATATACACACTCTGTGCCTGGTAGGAAAGGTGGCTGCAGGATTTCCTCATCCTCCAAGCATCAGCAGACTTGCACCCAGGGAAAGACTCCTCTATTCAGGCCGTCTGTGCAACAGCCTCCTCTGACAACCCGTGAGGTCAAACCACTGTCACTCACAGTGATAGAGAGAGAGAGAGAGAGATAAATAGAGAAAGAGTGAAAAGAAAGGGCACATACAGAAAGGAAGTGGTAGGAGAAGAGATGGGAATCCAAATGAATCTTCTTTACCCAACGGACAGACTGTCAAGTTGTGTGTGTGTGTGCGTGTATGTGTGTGTGTATGTGTGTGTGTGTGTCTTACCTACTAATTGAAATGCGATGAAGTGTGAAACACCCCTTTAAAAGACCTATCACTGCTTCTAAAGCTAAAGGTTTTTTTGGGGGGTTACACGTGCATGTGTGTGTGTGTGCAATGCAGATCAACTCCGTTTGAGCATAGATACAATAAAGTGTGTGTGTATGTGTTTGTGTGTGTGAGAGTTAAATGCAAATATGTGAATGTCATACTCAAGTAGGGATATACCTGTTTGAATGCAACAGGTAAGTAGCAATTAAATTCATTCATGAAACAAGTGTATGTTTGTGTGAGTGAAACAAAATATGTATTACAGGTGCACACAACAATAAACCGTGAAAGCTTGGTCCTCCTGTGGATGTGTGTGTGTGTGTGTGTGTGTGTGTGTGTGTGTGTGTGTGTGTGTGTGTGTGTGTGTGTCTGTCTATCTGTCTGTCTGCGTGTGTGTGTGTGTATATGTACATAATTTCATTTTACTGTCTCAGTCTCTTGTTAAGAAGCCATTTAGATCTCAGGTTCAGTTTCGTCAGGGCCTCTTGACACTTTTTTCCTCCTCACTGCCTCTCTGACTACCAGCATCTTTTCTCCATCTCTGTCTCATTATCTCTGTCTCTTCTCTCTCTGTCTTCTTTCCTCTCACCCTCTATTCTCTCTTTCTCTCCTCTTTGTATTTGGTTACTGTAATACACAATATTTTACCATGCTTTATTGGTAATGTGCTTCATTGGCTTTGTGTGGATGTATGCACCAATTACCAAGGCAAATTCAATGTAGGGTAACTATCCTGTGGCAGTAAATTCCTTTTGGATTCTGATGGATAAAATGTTTAAGTTGGAAAATGGACAAAAACTGATTTTATGTGTTTCTGGCTGACATATGCAGGATATTAAATAAAGCAGAAATAACACCAGTCATTGCAGGTTTTTCCTATGCAGCCTGTATGTTAAGTTTTCACTTAAGAATGGGAATATTTTGATTGATTATGAACACACTTTTAGAAAATATTCAATTGCAGTGCAGTCCTCTAGGAGCATGTGTGTTCATGAGTTTGTGTTTGTGTGCTATTTAATAAACACTAAACATAGCCTGGAAATCCAGACACAAATCCAAAAGACTAAGGGTCTGACATTGAGTAATGAAAGTTGCCCATCTCGAGGGGCAACACCAAGCATTTGAAAATCTTACTGCACGCAAATGGATAACACTGCGACCAATCATAACAACATATGGGATGACGTATCCAGACCCCCATTCGCTACCAGCTGAGCTTACTAGTAGATTAAACTGTTGTCGTCTGTTTAGCCTGCCTCTGGCTCGCCTGTATAGGATACACCAATGTGATTGGTGCAGCTCAGCTACAAGGGTATAGTTAAAGAGCAGCATTACTCAATGCCAGAGTAACTCACTGAGCAAATTTAAATTTTGCATCCTGTGAGAACTCTGAATTTCCAAAATACAATGTCACGGCATTGCTTAAAGTGTATTTTCATCTGTATGTTTGTGAGTATGAGTGAGTTTATGTCCATGCTTACCTACCTACAGACTTTGTGCTGCAGGTTTTGCATATAGATATTCATGTGAGTGAGTGTGTGTGTGTAAGAAGCACTCCATATGTTCCCTATCAGATTGGTGAACCGTGATATTACACTCTAAGCTTATATACATATTCATCCACACACTGGAAGTCACTTGCCCTCTACGGCCCTATTAAAACTACACTGTGATATTTTCAGGCAAAAATATCCATACTTTTAAAGAAAAATATGCAAACAGATTTAGAGGTACATGTCCTAATATTGGAAGATGTCACCGCAGTTGTGCCTGCACAAATTACAACTAGCTCAAGACACATGTTTTTATCTCTTATTCATTGCATTTTTACCTCTGCACCTTAAACTGAATAATTATCAAAGGTTTACCCTAGATCTTAAATTGTGTAAAAACAAACTTATAGTCATGTCATTTGTCAGTCAAAACAGTTGCAACCCATCAAAGTTTCAAGAAGCATACATATTGGTTTGAAAAGAGCTGTGACACATGAAACCAATACAATGACAATAGGTAGAACTTGTTTGTACCCAACATAGAAATATCCCGAGGTAAAGTTTCTGAAAAGCTGCTTCAACAAAACACTCAATTTGCAATTGCCTTCCAAAATGACACATGTAAAAAAAATTTGATCTGACGCCCTTATCTGCAGGACGCCCACAAGACTGTCCAAAACCGTTACAAATCACTGTTTCAAAAAGAAACCATGTTTTTTATCTGATGCCACCATGTCTAAGGTTTGGTTTGGTTTAGGCACAAAATAAACCAAAATTGACTGTTGGTAGGTAACAGGAAGCAGAGAGTGTGCTCCTGTTTTGTTGATCCCTCTATCCACCCCTTATCTCTTCCTTCTGTGAAATGTGTGGCACTATAATAAAGTCACTCAACCTCCTTTTTTGCTCCTGATGGACAAGGGTCATTCTGATGTTTTTCTTGAGAGTACAGTTCCAAGGTTTCTGGAGGCAAGCAGTTCAGATTATTTGCTATGACAGGTCCAAAATAAATAAATATATATATATGTATATGACTTATTAGTAGGCTTATGGTGCTCACTGTATAGGTTTGAGTTTCACAGCCCTTTATGAATGATTTAAGGTGAAAACTACTTAGGGGACAGTGTATGAACCATTAATACCCTTCACCTGCTGAAGGCTAGAAGGTCAGACATCAAGGGAAACAGAAATTAGCATATTTAAATGCACTTGAGCAATACATTAAATATTCTCTTTGTGTGGTTTTTCTTTCTGGTCTTTTTCTTTCTTTGGTCTGTCTTATGCACACAGACAAAGTCATTTTTATTTGGAAATATAATTTGGTTTGGTTATTAAGTTTCTGATTGAGTGACTATTGTGTCACAGCACCCATTCTTCCATTTCAAAAATGTTGTAAAATCAACTCAATTGAGGACTTAATTTTAATATGGTATTCTAATGATTTAGTGAGAGTTGTAAGAGTTTACAGCCTAGCAACATGCGATAAGCTAATCGCTAATGTCCAAGTGCCAACATGCACAGCAACAATGCTAACATGTTGACGTTAGCGGGTATAATGTTTAATCATGTTAGTTTAGTCTAGATGGAGTGCTAACATACCAACATTAGCTAATTAGCACTGAACACAAAGTACGGTTGAGGCTAGTGGGAATGTCATTATTTTGGCAGGTATTTAGTCATAAACCAAAATATTGGACAAATTAAAAATGTTGACCTGATGATGGGGACCCCGATCACATCACTGTGTCATCATCAGAGTTATTTTCTCAGACTTGACAAAGCTCCCCCATAGCCACAAAAGACATCATACAGCTGTTTTCACTGGAGTCGGATTCTTGTTAATGAGAAAACTGACCTTTTTGTGTCAAATCAATAGAGTAACCCTTTACAGAAAGCATTTACGACTATGTATTTTAGCATCTGCTATACAGTAGCCATACCGTCCTTCAGACTTGGTGAGCTTACAAAAGAGTCCTTCAATGCACCAAGCCTTATGGCAATGATTAATTATTAGCATACTGATAAATCATCATGGTAAGAAAAAGCATGGGCACACTGTGAACATTTTAGGTTACTGTAATAATACCACAATTTGTATAAATTAAATACATTTAGTTTTTTGGCCCCTGTTCTTGTATTACTCAGTAAATGGTTAATAGGTGTTTTGTAAAATATTCGTTAAGATGATTTACCTTCAGCATAAAAAAAGTACAACTGATTATTGTTCACAAGGCCCTTCTCTCTCTCTCTCTCTCTCTCTCTCTCTCTCTCTCCCCCCTTGTTTTACCCTGTGGCAACTGTGTGCATAGGTCAAAATCTGCTAGTGACTGTGTGTGTGCGTGTATTTATGTGTGTTTAATTAAAATGTTAAATTTTAATTGCTAATGTCGTGTCTCATATATGAACAGGGAAGCTGATGTCAGGGCAATGTCCTTAACCCCTTGCGACATAATGTGTGTATGTGCATGTCTTAATGTGCATGTATATGTATGTGTATTAAATAAAACCATTTTTAATGCAGTTCAATGTTTTAGCGAAAATCCATTAAGGTCGTAAATATGGATTTGGATACAATACATAAAACTAAATGTGTGCTGTTTTTTTAATGTAATACAGGTAATGAGATAATTCTCTGTAATACTGTACATGGTTATAAAAAATTTTTAAAACCATGTATGTTATTAACATAAACTTTACATTAAGCACCATAGGCTAAAACAAAACAAAAGCCACCACAAATTGATTAAAGAGAACTTTCAAATAAATTAAGCATATGCATATTTTCTTGAAGTACAAGTGTGGTTTCAATCAATTGGATTGGAAAAAGAAAAGGTGAACTGTGAGACACCAAACACCTGTTTTTTGGCCATACATGCTGTTGCTGAATATTTACAAGACTCTTTACATAGTTGCTTGTTTATAGGTACAAGAACGTATGTCATTGCATGCGGTATGTGTGTGTGTGTGTGTGTGTGTGTGTGTGTGTGTGTGTGTGTGTGTGTGTGTGTGTGTGTTTGTGTGTGTGTGTGTGAAAAGAAACCTTTGTATCAGTGTCAACTGATGATTTAAAACTCCTTTTAAACCACAAGTTGGTATTTCAGTTTATGGTATCGTTAACAAGGTGGAGTCTACGGACACGCTAGCTTCTCTGAGGCAGCTGGCTTCATCATGCAACAACACCACATTAGCTTTAAATTTAACATCACTAATCATCACTATGCTCTCAACATAGTTTAGTTATATATCACTATTGACCACATGGAGGATCCCATTGAATGTGATTGGCCACCATCTGCCAATACCCTACCTCCAAAGACAAATGACCTTCTATTAAAAGGTGATTGATTCTCTCCTATTGCTACTAAAAATATAGATTTTCTTATATTGCCTTTGGTTCACTAATGATACTAGTTCTAATAGTCACTGGA
Source organism: Percina caprodes (assembly GCA_013375575.1). Lineage (NCBI taxonomy): Eukaryota > Metazoa > Chordata > Actinopteri > Perciformes > Percidae > Percina > Percina caprodes. The sequence goes on along the minus strand of JABXJD010000021.1, from coordinate 627,919 downwards.
CCTGAAAAAGTGCTTTCCAGCTATAATAGCTACAGTCAATTTATGTGTGTGTGTGTGTGTGTGTGTGTGTGTGTGTGTGTGTGTGTGTGTGTTTTGTACAAACTTCTATGAAATCCATACCAGCATTATTTCCCTTTGTTTTACTACATTACAGCAGTCTGAACCAGTATGGATCTACTCTAACAGATGGAGCATCACAGTTGAGTTTAATTGAAGAGGAAACACGTTTTAAACACAGAGTTGTACCTACACAACCACTACTTGTTGACAGCTACAGCTGAAGTGTGCACTACCAATACGCATATTTGGTTTATTTATTTTTATTTATTTTTTCTCCCAGCTGGTCTGGAAATCAATCCCCCTCCCCATAGTGCTTTGGTCCATGTATGAGTGGCAATGTATACATGCTATGGTTTTCTTCTTCCTTGTCTTGTCTGTCCTAATGTTGTTTTAAATACAATGTGATGTGATTTTTCTGCAACATAATTTCCCCATGAGGACAATAAACATGAACGAGCGTACTACTACACCTTCTGACCTCATATATTTATCCTTTAAACACAACTATCTAACAAGACACGTTAAGAAATGCATTTAATATCACGCACATGGTGAACACTTTTCCTTGAACTCACTGTTGCAGTATGTGTCCGTGTGGCCTTGTTAATGTTTACCAACTGAATTCTCACATTATTGTAGGCATTCTGCATTGCATTGTCTTAAAGCAGTGCATAATGTAAACAAAGCATTCTGGGATGGGAGAAAAATGTGCTGTGGTTCATTGGTATTTCTTTAAACCAATCACAAGCGTCTTGGGTGGCGCTGTGCCTCTGCAAAATAGCCTCGGGAAGGAACTTGTTTTTGGTAGAACAAGTTCTTGTTCAAAAGATGTTTTAGTTCAAGAGAAAACTCACATTTGACAAAGAGTCTAGCTAGCTGTATCGATTTACCCTGCAGAGATTTGAGACTCAGTTAACCATGATCCTCATAAATCCACCGGAGTTTAGAATGCCAACACAAAGAAAGCGGAAGGTGAGGGACATCCGGTGGATCTTCCGGTGGCACCAGAGCAATCCAATAAACAAATCATTGTCGATATTGACTATGGCAGGGCCAACATATTCTCACTTCCAGCGCATCAAAAGCAACGCTTGGTAAGGTGCCTTTGAAATTTTTAACTGACACAGAAAGTCTCATTTAGTTTCTAGCCCTTTGGTGTAATTTTAGACGCTCTTAGTCTGGACACTTTTTGACAGTCTGGGTTTGGATGTGCGTTAAACTGATTTACAGCGAACAACAGCAAAGAACGGGACAGTCAGGTTTAGGAAAAGATCATTGGTGTGGTTACAAAATGTACATTTCAGTGGGACAAGAACAGGACACAAACCCAGGTCTCCTGGGTGAAAGTCCTCTGTTGTTGGACTCATCCACCACCCAACCGACCTGCTCATGTGGATTATCGGTCTTTTATACTACTCTTAATGTCACTCTTCATACTATGTAATCTAACAGCGCTGCGGCCGAGCTACTGCTACGACTGGTGCGTTCCATACAGATGTTAAAGGGTGATTTCTGTGTTGGTATATGCTGCTGACAGCCACACACAGTTCATCTAAACACACTGCCCAAACAAAGATGACACAGAGTTAGATTAAGATCTGCAAAATATCCCTTTAATAACAAAAACAAATAGGTAGGTGGATGCTTGTTACCACTAAAAAATGTATGAATATTAATGGTGATTGCTTTTGAAGGGTTCATTGAAAAAACGGCACCTCAACACATGACATTTTTAAACTAGTTTTTATTTAGGAAGTGAAACAAAATGCCCAGTGTTGTCTTTGTGCTTTACATTGTTTCAAACGGCCACAAGAGGTCCCAAAACACCTCAAAGGAAGAACTTAAAACAAAGCAGGAAGCTCCAGAAAAATTCATCATCACCATCATCATCATCATTATCATCATCATCATCATCATCATCATCATCATCATCATCATCATCGTCACTGTCACTCTATACTATACAGATCTGTAGAAATAATCGGATTCCAAAGTCACATCCGTGCTTATTTAAAAAGCCTCTTTCTGGAAAATAGTTTAGTATTCTCTTAAAAAAGGTGTGGTGAAGATGCTCTAACGCAAATATGTTGAAAAATGACACAGGTAATAAAGATGTCCTTTAGTACCTTGTGTCATTTTAATGCATGTTTCCATGTGTTATTTAAGGACAACTCTAACCTGTGTTATTTCAGCAACTTTGTTGTTGTTGTTACCTTTGATTTATTATAGTAGAAAAAGGAGAAAGAGGTTATTTCTACATACAAGGCATTGCTACCTGAATCTAAACTCTTTAATTGTGCTACTATCTTTGAACAAAAAACGTTGTAAGATATAATTCGTAGCAGGAAGTGCTTTTAAACAAGAATAGGTAAACTAGCTTGTGGCTATAGTAGGCTACAGTAGTTCATAGTAGAATCTAAGTGTCTGTTGATGCAGTCTGGTGCTGAAATATTGACCAAATGTCTTCTCTTCTTTTTCAACAACCGTTATAATTGCATTCGGGGTCACCACAGCAACCTTACAACAGCCAGAGATAATGGAAATAAAAAACACCCAAAATTGTTTTGATGAGTGTTGTTTGCTCCAGAGTCCTCACATGGAGTTTGTGAATCAACATCTTGTGTAGAGCCTGAACTGTTTTTTGATGGGATTAAAACTGAGAAGAGAGCACATTTCTTTTGGGATTTTGACCCATTCTTAGGAGGAAATTTCTTTTCTTTTTCTTTATTACTGATTAAAACCTCACAAGGGAAAAGCAGGGACCTGCTCAATGACTGCTGAGGGTCTAAGAGCTCCACATTTAGCACCTGCTGTTGCAAAACTCTCAATTGTTCTTGTTCTGGGTTTGTGTTTTCATCCATGTTTCAGCACCAGAGGCCTATGGTAGTATCTTCTACTTTCTACAATATTTTAGAATAATAATACGAGGCAGGCAGTGCATAAACCATGTACAAAAAGACCCGTCCCGACCCACCCAGAGCCCTCCACCTAAAGGAGTTGTGCCATTTGTGTGAATCCTTGGAAGCACCAACAACTCCTCAAGCTTAGCTTGTTGACAAGCTAATGAATAGGAGGCAATTGTTTTAAATAATATTACACACTAAATTAGCAGAGATTGAAAAACTGACTCTCTCTCTCACTGCTAATTTGAACTGTTCAAACACTTCACAATCACAGAAGTCACTGGAGAAAGCCTCAAAGAATCCCAACAGTGTCACAATCCCTCCACATACAGAGCTCTTAACCCAACCCTCCATATTTAACACTAACTTGGCTTGCTAACTCCCTGAAATTTCATTTCTCATAACTACATAGAATAGTGGTACTTGAAAAAATGAAGATGTTACAAGCAGTTATGACTCACCTCTCTTCAAAAATATCATGCATTATTGCTCTATCGGATATGAATGAAATATTGCCCAAGACAGAAATTTGCTTACTTTGCCTATTATCTAAGAGGTTTGGCAAAATATCCCAAAGATTCATAAAATTGGCATAGATTCCATTATTAAGCTATTGTCATTTTTTGCATGCATTATTTTTTTATAATTAAAGTGGCGGACAAAATTAAAAAGGTATTCAGTAATTAAAAAGTGTCAAATGCTTTGGCATATTTGTAACAAAGGCAAAAACAAGTAAAGTGCAAAATAAATACATCTAAAAAAAACATGAGAATACATAAATAAATAAATTAGGCAATAAATAGACATAAAAAACCCTTAAGCTGAATACTTTGTCCCACTGGCAACAAAAACACTATTTTACAACACTTAAAAAGGTTTGACCTTTTGAGGAAAATCAGAACATTTTTAATGTTCGTATCCTCATCCGACATTGACGAGTAGAAATAATAGCGCCAGATTTAGGTTGTAGGAAAACACTGTTTGTCAAAGAATACCCTGGTGGCTCAGTGGGAGTTTTCAGCCATGGAAGTCCAGTTTTTCACCTTAATTCCCTTTAACGTCCCCCTGTTTATTGTCAAATAAAGCACAAATGCCAAAAATAAGTTAAAAAGAAAAGAAAACAGCATCTATGTCTTTGTCCGTTTAAGACATTGGTTTAAAGAAAAATCACATAAAACCTATCATGTTATGGAAGGTTTGTACTTTATATTTCCATCACAGTTCAGTGTGGATGTGTCTTTAGCCAGCACAGTATACAGGAAGCAAATCATGTCACTAGTGTAAAGGAAAAAAAACTTTACATGTACTTTGCTTAATTGAAGAGAACAGATGCAGTGTGCTTTCTTTGTTTTGACGCTTTATCTCCATATAAAGTCAGTCCAAGGTCAGTTTCACCAGGATACCAGATGTATCCTTAGATAATGAATATTTGTTTAAAAAAAAAAACATTAAATATAAAAGTTAATTGAATCTCTTTGCAAGAAAACTGAAAATGTGATTCATGCTTTAAACTTCTGTGATATTCCTGTCACAGAAAGAGAGAAGTGAGGGAGGAATTGTGCTTTAGTGTTGTTTCGTCATGGGTTGAAAAAAAAGTGGGACAAGGATGGATATGGACATAAATAGATCTAAGTTTCTTCAAAAACGATGAGCTAGATGTGGTGTGCTTTATTTATCTTCATAGATACTCGAAACAGCCACGGAAGGGGATGTATCTTATCGAAGCAGGTGGCAATCTAAATCAAGCATCGAAAAATGTTTGCTCCACTTCCAGATGAGGAGGCAAACAAGGGATTGGAGGGTCTTGATAAAAATGTCCTCAATCTATTTTTGTAATTTGCCTCATGATCCTTGCAGAAAAAACACTCCTCCCTTACAGTGCTCGGGCATACTGGTCTTCTTGTTGGGGAAAGCAGGAAAAGTAGGGGGTGAGGCAAGTCAAAATCTGATTTAAATAAACAAAAAAGTCAACCTTTCTAAATCCATCATTCCCCCAGTGAGCTTAGAGGGGAGAAAGCCCCCTTGAAGCACGCCGACTCGTAGTGCTTGTTCAGGTAACTCTTGAGTGCAAACGTCTTGTCACATCGTTTACACTTGTAGTGCTTGAAAGCTGAGTGCGTCTGCATGTGAGCACGCAGGTTTGACCGATCTGCAAACGCTTTGCCACAGTGCGCACACCCAAACGGCTTCTCCCCCGTGTGCGACCGCATGTGGCCCTGCAGTAGCCATGGCCGGCTGAATGCTTTGCCGCACACGTCGCACTTATGCTTGAGGTCGTGGGTCAGCAGGTGCATAGCCATTGCAGGCATAGAAACGTAGACTTTTCCACATGTGGGGCACTTCTTGGCCATCTTGCTGTCTATGCTCCTGTGTGTCTGCTTGTGCCGGCTCAGATTAGAGGATGTGGCGTAGGTTTTGCCGCACTCGCTGCAGGTGTGCCTCTGAATGGTTCCTTTGGGGTTATCTGTGGATTTCCTCCGTGATCGTCCATCCATGATGAAAAACGCATCCACTGTGTATCCCTCGCTCACGGCCGCATCTCCATTGATGTATCCACCAGCTGATGACGAAACTTCAGACCGGGGGCTGTCCGGCTGGTCCGAATCGCCGTGGATATCACCATGGATGCCAGAATAGGTGTCGTCTATGTGGCTATAGATGATTGATGGATGGTCAAGGGACGGTACTTTAGAGATGACAGATGAGTCACTTCCCACCACATCATCATAAGGAGATGGACTCATATAATCGCTGACATAGCCTAAAGAGAGAGAGGAAGAGGTTAATCCTTTGACCATGACAAGAATTGAAAAACCCAAAACTGACTGGTTTGTAAATCCTTACAAAGATGCAACACAAGCTCTACAAAAGTGATACAAAAACCCAGAAAGGGAAAATGTTTAAAACCTCTAATTATATCAAACATTCACGTTTTTCCATGTTTTTTGAGTATTAGGTTCCTTCAGGGCCAGCGCTGGCCATGCAAACACATGTCAGTATAACTATCAGCCAAACTGTTGCAGTTTTTAAAATCTTTACAGGGAAGCTACATAAGTGCCAAAAATGTGTGCATGAGTTACTTTCATCCTCAAAACCCCAAGAGTTTGGATGTATCCGCTACTACCAATACAATTAAAAAGATTTCATATAATTGTAAAAACACAGGCCACAAATCAAACTCATTCACCGAAGTTCATTTATTATTCAGAGATGCTACTTCACATGTTGTCTCCTGATAACATTAGTGATTACAGCCTGCTGTCTCTGGTTTCTAAATATCAATAGGCCCCCCATTATTACATTAACAACGTACATTATGCTGCTAAGATGAACTTTTGTTTTCCCATCAACATTTCATCCAAAGAAAAAGTGGAAAGAAGAGAAACAAGTCCATTCTTAAGATACATCCACACACTAAGATGTTTTGTCTTAAACACAAGTTGAGGTATTTACAGTGGTAGTAAAGTGATTTTATGTCTTTGCCAGCAAGGAGGAGACACTGAAATACACAGAAATATTTATTTAATTTTTTATAGAAGGGTTTGGTGAGCATAGTGTCTCCTCAACAACTACACCTTGCCTGGCAGGTCTACAGCTGCACACAGTCACACCTGTGAGCTGTCAAAACGTCAACTGTTGTACACAGAGCATCTCTATTTCAGCAGCTTGGAGTCTAGTGCTTTGCTCAAGGGCACAATGACATGGATAACTGGGATTTGGCCATAACCTTTTTAGTCTCCTTGAGCTAAACCATATTTCATTCCTAAGCAACCTGCATATTTTTGCACAGCTCCCAACAAATCTGATCAATTACTTGTTGCTGTTTTATGATGTCAGCTGCTTCATTATTTCTATTACTATTATTAGTATTAGTATTGTTTTCTACACTCAACAGGCTGAACTCCAACAGACACAAGGAGAGTCTGGTAGCTAATACCCCCACAGCCATGACTCCTGTGGATCTATGTGGATCAATAGCTCTCCATTTCAATTAGCACTCTGTGAGCATTTAGACACAGGCAGCAGAGGAGATACTATTGCTGGTAATATAATTTCATGATGCAGTTCTGAGAAAAGCTCAGAAGTCGGTCGATAATATGATGAGAACAAGAGACACCGATAGATAGACGGGTAGAGAGGAAAGAGAATCATAGTGAGATGAGAGATAGCAAAGAAACAAAGAAATGGGTCAGGGAAAAGAGTTGTGGCACTGTGAGAGTGGTGTTATGTCCAATAAAGTGGTTAGGTGGTTTGGCAATACTGTTTAAAGCGCTCATGCCAATGTAACGTATTAAACCAAATTAAGAGCAATAGAGGACAGACAATAGAAGGGGAAGAGGCAAGACAGAGGGAGTTGGAAAGAGGTGGAGAGAGAGAAAATCATGTATCATGAATATTCAATCAATGCACTCTAGAACATAGTGTGTGTGTGTGTGTGTGTGTGTGTGTGTGTGTGTGTGTGTGTGTGTGTGTGTGTGTGTGTGTGTGTGTGTGTGTGTGTACGTGCATGCTTTTTGTTTTATAGAGCATGAGTTCATTTTAACCCTTGAGGTGATGCAGAACTTCATAATTACTCAAAGTAGCACTTTCCCAGTAGAACAGACTTGTACTGGTGGACACTGAACGGCTCCACTGGAGGGGTGACTGCATTCAAAATGTTACTTGAGTACAAAAGTATTATCAATCTAATGTACTTACAGTATCAAAGATAAAATACTCACTCCTTTCAGAGTGTTATATTATTAATGACACACTGTATCATTGGATATTATTACCTAATGTCATTTGTCAATGTGTAGCCAATTTTAGCTTCTTTATACATGACTGGTTAGCTTGATAGTAATGCCCTCCATCTTGTTTCATAAGCTCTTTGTGTTTTACATGTACATACATAATACTAAAAGTAATTTCTGAGTAAAGCTATCAAATAAATGTAGAAACAGCACAAGATTTCTCTCTGAAATGTAGTAAAGAAGTATAACACAAAATGAAAAAAAATACTACAGTATGTAAAACTACTTCAAAATTGTGCTTATGTGTAGCACTTAAGTGAATACACTAAGTTACATCCCACCACCCGCTGAAAAACTAGAAAAAGGAACAAGAAAGTGTAAAAAGTGTGCAGACTCCTTAAAGACATGGAGTTTGACCCCTGGTTAAAACAAATGCCTTGTACAGTAAGCAATAAGAAGTTATCCAATGTTAATCCCCTGAAGTATTCAGTGTGTAGATTATGTTACCCCTTCCTGAGCTATATTTGTTTACTCTGCTGTGAAGGTACTAGCACCAGGCTGAGTTGTGCCTATGTTACTGACAGGTAACAAATCAAAACAAACTCCATCCTTGGTTTTAGAATGTGAGAATATAAGATATAAACTTGTTTCTACAATCCCTGCCAATTAGAGATGACCATTCCCCACTATCCTCTTTTAAAAAAAACTGTTTTGTGAGTCCTAATTGCTGAACGTCTCATCGTCTACGTATCGTCGCTGTTTGTTTGTCTTTGTCTCTCTCCAACTGTCTCGATCCCTGTCTCGCTGTGTCAACTCTGTATTCATTTTAAAGCACTTAGCAGCATTAGCGCTTATAACTGTTCTAAATGCTTATTAAAGATTAAAATGCTCTGCCAAACTGAAGCATCCCTCTTTATGTGTCTTTGAAATGCAGAGAATTAGAAAGAGAAAAAAAGATGGAGAGGTAATGAGAGACTGAAGAGAGAGAGAGAGAGAGAGAGAGAGAGAGAGAGAGAGAGAAAACAGCTGCAAGCTACAATTTAATTTTTGAAACAAACCAGCATTAACTGACACACACATGGACACTTGTAGGTCGCTGACTGCTGTGTGTGTGAATGTGTGTGTGTGTGTGTGTGTGTGTGTGTGTGTGTGTGTGTGTGTGTGTGTGTGTGTGATGCTGTGCACTCAGCTGTGCAAGCTGCCTTAGAAATGTGCAGAGTTGACAGAAACATGGCAGTGCGCGCACATTGATGTGCATGAGTATATGTGTGTGTTTGTGTTCATGTGCATTGTGTGTATGCAACAAGCTGCAGTTGCTTCAGTCAAACTCTTGTTGTATTTATAACAATGGTCTTCAGTCTTTACATGCTTGTCGCCCTGCTACTGCTGCTGCTTCATCATTCTCTGTTCACTCTGTCATCCGAGCACCTGGGATCTCTTCATCTCACATTTGACCTTGATACAATGTTAAACCACCAGGTCGCATTAACAGTGTTGCACACTTCTCCCTGTGCTGTGTGGCAGCCACAATTTTTCCTCTAGTTCTTTAAAGCTGCATTAATCAATCTTCTGCCACTAGGGGGCAGAAACAAGCTGAAAGACACACAGCCCTGGCAAACTATTTCCCCTATAAAGGTGATATGGCCAACGTGTGACCTAACAATTGTATACATTATTTACACATTTAGCAGAAGCATGGCCATGTAATTGTTGCTCTGGAGTCATGTTTTTAGCTACCAAATTTACATTGTTAAATATTCACTCTTGGGCGCCTGGGTAGCTCACCTAGTAAATCGCGCACCCATATATCGATGTTCACTCCTTGACGCAACAGCCGCTGTTTCGTCTCAAACCTGTGGCCCTTTGCTGCATGTCATTCCCCCTCTCTCTCCCCCTTTATGTATTCAGTTGTCCTATACAAATAAAGGCCTTAAAAGGCCCCCCAAAAAATAAAAATAAATATTCACTCTCCTTTTTGCTCTGATTTGGTCACCATTAGTAGGACAAGCGCAACATTTGACCACTTCTTCTTCTTCTTAATGGTGAATTGCTACTGTCTGGAGCATTACTGCCACCTATTGTCACCTGCCAAAATATCTGCCAGCTTATTTTTGCATCCGACCACAGTATAATGGTACTTGGTGAAAAAAACATGTATAATTTAAATTCACCATTTGAATCTCAACTGCTGCAGCTTCCTCACCTGCCATATTCCCAAGTTGAAAAAAATGTTGGTGGTCCCATAGCTTCTGCTACGTAAGTAAGATGGAAATCGCTCAGCGTGAGTAGTGTCCAGCATTACACACGCAACTATTTCACCGTTATGTGCATGGCGTCCGGGTACACAGGGTGCACTGCATAATGCTACTTTTTTCAGTGTGAGACACAACAAGGGTTGATGAGAGCGCTGATCCATTACAGAAAAAGTGGCAGAAAAAAATTATGAGCCAATAAAGGTTTATAAGCTTTAATAAAGCTGCACAGTTGGGAAGTCTGTTTCTGTGAGTTTGTGATGCAACCGCTTTTACGTTGAACATAGTAATTTGATCTAAATGTTAATTTTGAAATATTAAAGCATCTTTTAACGTAAAAAGGCTGATGCATTTGTAAAAGTCCTAACCCCTGAATGCACACAGCTTCTGTTGCACCAGAATAAAAAACTAACTTTAAGAGCAAACTAAGACTATTTCCTCAATACTTAAACATTTCCACTGAACGTTTGACCCAAATATTCCCCACTCTCACTTAACCTGTACTGTATTTGTGTTTCCAGGTTTATACAGCACGTGGAAACCATTTAGCATGAATGTAGCTTAGCAATATTGTTGAAATCTTGGAGAGAGACTTACATTTGCCAGAAACAAACTGATATACTGGGCAACAGAATGACAGAGAATCCCACTGCATGTGTGCTGGTGACAAATTATGTATCAACAAAAAGATGTCAGGTCGCTGGTGTGCTGTTGCTTATCAGCTGTCTTCATACCTTCTTACTTAACTTGTAAATGTCAGCAACTATGCTGTGTTGAATATGTGTTTGCTGCACTGTATTTCTTAACTAAATAGATGAAACACCAGGAGTACGTTTTCTATTCATGTGGCAACACAATTAATTTTATGGTCATGAGAGTTTGGGGAAGCCAACAGCCAACATTAAAAGACTAATGGACTTTAATTTGGTGTTTTATATGATACTGTCCATGCTGGCACAGCATAAAAAAGTGTATCCAGAAAGCCTGACCTTGCCAAAATTTCCCATTTGAAAACACTGGAATTTAAAACGTGTTTAATGTAATTTCCATACATGTTTTCATGTGTGTATGTCAATTATTATATAAAAATCATCTTTATATAGCATTTTCACATAAAGATTAGGTTTGTTTAACCACTGAGTCATGAAAAAACTCCCCTGATGAGGTACATCTGAGCTCTTTCCTGACCTGTGCTGTGCAAAGGGTCATTGTGCATTTATTTATATTTATTATATTACTTAAACATTGTTTGTCTCTTTTACAGCTATGATCATGTAGGGCTTCTCTGTAGGTATACGATTTTCTGACTTCCTGCAATATCTCTGACCTGTTTCTCCACATAATACTGTTTCATGGAAATAATATTTGCAAGATTTTTTTCAATGCCTGTGATTGATATATTTTAGGGTTGTGACCGGTGTTTGACCCAGTAATTCCTTTTTTCTCAACCTTCTGAAACAGTCATGACCAATCATTTAAAGCTTGGGATAAAGAAAAGCCCTGGATACTAATGTATGTATGGCATATGTGTGTGTGTGTGTGTGTGTGTGTGTGTGTGTGTGTGAGAGAGAGAGAGACTAACCTTTATCACGATGATCGAATTGCAGACTGAGTGCTTCTCTTCTGCTATGACCATAAGAGCTCTCCAGCTCTGCAGCCGAAAAATCGTCCAATTTGACTTTCTTCACCAAGAAAGACCGAGGCATGATGGGACAGTAGTTGCTCCTATACTTATGCAATAAACACACACTCTTCTGTCTTCCAACCCACTTCAAACTTATAGCTGAGCAAAACCTATAGCTAAAACTCCTAATCGCTTGATTTTAATGATAATGCACTCTCTGGTTTCAGCTACTTAAGGTGCGTTCACCCCCTCAAATCAAACAGCCTCGTAAGTGGAGAGGAGACATTTTAAAGATTAGACAAACCAAGAGCTTCTCATCTTCTGTTTTTTTTTTAGCATCCCTAACATTTACTTTTGCTCAGGTGTGTCAATTACAGACTGATTTGTTATGGTCCTGGGGAAATAGTAGGCTATGTTTTCTTCCAATAACTCGCCACTGGAAGACCTGTGGAGCTCTAAAAGGCAACGAAAAATCAGTTCCTGTTGGCTATTGCCACGAGGACAAAACGTCGCCCTTTTATTGTTTATTATTGTAATTCCGTTGTTTAACAAAAATAAAGAAAGACGACCATTTTCTCTCTCGTTCCAAGCCGTTGCTCTTCAGTACGAGGAAAGCTCCCAGCAGTTGCTTGGCCCTAGACGTTTCGTGGTTTCAGCACCGGACAGCTCCCCTCGGCAGAACGTCCTCTCCTCTTCCTCCGCGTGCCAAAGCCAACTGCCTCCAGCGCCAGAGACGAAACGAAAGAATAAGAAGTTTCCGCCGCTTCGAAATCAGCTCAACAAGAAGCGAAACACATTCCCGTGGAAATTCTCACGCAGATCAGTATAAAAATATTGCTCAAAACATTTTGCTAAAAAAAATGTAGTTGGAAGACCAGAATAGCTCATCTCTTCGTCGCTAACTATCTCTTTCACTCTCTCCTCCTCAGCTCCTCTGTCCCTCTCTTCTCCTTTCCTCGGCGCGTGCGGAGCTGCGGCTCTTTCTGAAGCACGAGATCAGCTGTTGCGGTTTTATATGCAGAGAGAGAGAGAGAGAGAGAGAGAGAGAGAGAGAGAGAGAGAGAGAGAAATGGAAGTGCTTAATTTTATTCATCAGAGGTAGAAAAAAGAGCATCTTGTCTTGTGGGACCAGCAGCAGCGCGCGGAGATGGTTGGGGAGGGATTTAATGAGCTGGTTTAAAGTGTACGCTCACACTGATTTTTATGGCAATGAAATTAAAAGTCAGGATGGATTGTTTGGTTCCCAAAGAAATTCCCTGTAGGATGGATACACGTGGCAATTGACATTTCAGATGTAAACAGGTAGGCCAAATCAGAAAAGTTTCAAGAAATATCCTTATCAGTCAAATTGGTATTACTCATTTTATAAATATTGTTTTGTTTACATTTGCCATTAAATTTTTTTGGCAGCTATATAAATCCTTTCAGGGTGACTTACAGTGAACATAACTGTGAAAAGCCTAAATAAAAGGTCTGTACCGAAATTACATGCAATCTATTGTTTATGAAGTTCATGCATCAGATCACTAGCACACAAACTCTGATGCAAATATTTTATGAAACTGAAGTAAGAAAGAAAATGTGGGGGTGTTCTGAGAGAATCATTGTTAACAGAGGTATCTTTTTAGGTTTTACAATCTATCAGTATAGGCTACAGACACAGTTACCCGCCAGATAAAGATTTCATAACATCAACATAGCATGCTTCATTGTAACCATGGTTTGTTTTATATATGTAACATTTATAAAATAATTTATTATGTATCATTTTGATTTGCAGAAAAAAATTCCCCCTCCCACCTAATTATTCTGGCCTTTCTCGGAGACTGAGAACCATCACATCAACCTCAATACCAACTTCTTGTGGCACTGAACATAGGTCAATGCTTTTACACTGCAGTCGACCAATTGAGTTCACTTTATGCAAATTAGCTCCCCTGGGCCAATCAGATCGTCTGTGCTTAAATCCAGACTCAGCATTAGCCAATGTATTTAGTTAATGTAACTGAGGTGAACGTGGTTTTTCTGAATGGACAATTTCAGAGATTCATGTAGGACTTTGCATTTCACAATGATCATTTCAGAGGAAAAAGACATGGTGCAGAGAGATGATTTGGTTAAATGTTTTGGTGTTTACACACTTAAACAAACAGACTTCTCCCTCCAGCCAGTAGACAGCGACACACACACACACACACACACACACACACACACACTCACCCACTCATGCAAAGCCCTACCCCCATTCATACACAACCGGCTAGGATGATGGTGTGTGATGTGTTGCAGTGACGTGTGCGTTTATGTAAGTTCTAGTCAGTGAGGTCCTTGGAGTTAATCTATTTTTATACTTCATTGATAAATGTTTGAGCAAGACAGAGGGTATGTCTCTGTGTGTGAGTGTGTTTTTTAAACTCATCTGTGTGTGTATCTGTGTATTTATGTGCATTGCAGAGCATTGTTTTTTTAACTTATCAGTCTGGTCTGTCTGTCTCTTTGGTCATCACTTGCAGTACCGTGGCTGCTTTTTGTGTTGATGCAATGTTATAAAGGGATTTCTTACTCACTCTCAGATGGGCTTTATAATATTAGATACATGCAGGCACTAACAGTACGTGTTTGAATATGTAGCAAAAAAAGACTCCAAACAACAAGGGAGTTTTCTGAATGGGACCAATGCATCACATTTCTTTTGAACTTTTGAATTTTTAGTTAGACCTGCCCTATTTTAAACCCTGTTTTTCCCTTGTGAATGGTGAAAGGGGTTGTTTGTTGCATCAAACCTACTGAGAATCAACGTCCAAATCTGTACCCCAATGTAGCTTTTAACCCCTTTTAGTTGTTTTAGTTTATTGTTTTGGTTTTCCAGCCCACACGTGAACTTTATAGTTGAGTCTCACTGGATTTATTAACCCTCACCTATTGTGTGCTACCTGCAGAGCACGAAAAGGCATCCTTTTATTGTCTTCCCAATAAGAGGGAGGACAAATGCCAAAAAATGACATATGTTCACATTGAAGTGACAAAACCCTGTAGCGGCTGCAGTAATTATGACAATAGCCAAGGAGAAAGTCAGGTGCACTTATCACAAAGCCTGCATAGGATGGAGGTCGGGAAGGATGGATGGGTCAACAAAGCATTAGTTTAACGAAGGAGACAGACATTCCTTTCATGTTTACAACCGACAGTAAAAAATTTTAAAGCACGGCCGCAATCGTTCCATAACCTTAACCATGTCCTTATTAATGTAACCATCACAATGATCCCCTAACCTTAATGTACTTATTTTAATTAAAACCATGACTAGGTGGTGGACATAGTAAAGCATTTTATAATAAAAAAGAGCAAATATTTCCCTCAGAATTTAGAAGAGACCCAAAAAAAAGCTGAAATAAAATAGATATTGGACTAATTAGAATAATTGTTACAGGCATAACTCCAAATAAATGATAATGTTGCTCAGTAATTGCCGGATGTAAAAATGTGTATTTTCTGTTGCCCTCAAGTGAAAACATGTTGCAGGTTTAAAACAAGTGTGTTAATATGAATGTATGTGAAATTAGACCATACAATTTACTGCACTGTGCATTTATAAAAGAAAAATTGAGAGAAATGTATTATCCTTTAGGGCTTAACGCATCAACAATACACCTGTGTGTTATACAGTCTAGTGTTAACTACACACCTGAATATTTGTTGAGCAAAAAGACAGGTGTTGTTTGACATGTTTACTTTCCTCACTGCACAGTGCACAGAGACATAAGCAGAAAGTGCATATTTAAAGGTATCTGTCTGTGGGGTATACCCAGGTGGGACTTCTTTCTATGTCGATCAATGACACACCAGGAAATACCAATTCTATTTGGTTAATTTCTATGATGGTGAAATTGTCCACTCGTTATTTTTCCTGCTACCCTGTGAGTGCTGTTGTACTGCTGAGCTCAGCAAAGTGTGTGTGTGTGTGTGTGGGGGGGGGTTACACATGGAGACTGGAGAGTCATTAGCATAATAATAGAGTCGGATGCATGTAGACATGCTGGTGGTGTGCAAGCATGTGTGTGTGTGTGTGTGTGTGTGTGTGTGTGTGTGTGTATGTGAGAGAGAGGAAACACAACTAAAGGGTCCTTGTTGACTTTTCATTCCTCTTTTAAAGAGCTATTTAAATGACAGGGTTTTAAATAAAACTCCATTCAAATAGAAGGGTTTTTACATTTAAAGCAATATCCAGATGAAAGGGTTTGTAAACAAAAACTGACAGAGAGATATGGTGCAGGAGGGAGTAGAGACAGACAGAAAGAAAAACAAAGAGACTGAGCAAAACAGAAAAATAAAGAGGAAAAAACACTTATAGATGACAAATGGAAGGTCAAACACGGTGCTAAATGTAAGAAGAGAGAAAGAGAGAGAAGCAGCTCACTGTAACATAACTGTCACAGTGGATAGATAAAGGTAGTAGTGGATGACCATGACTTGGGACCCATTGAGAAACACATACATTTTCATTCTAATCATGCTTATCATATCTTCATGCATAGTACTTACAGTACTTTATAGTGAAGCAGTTAATGTTGATATGATGTTGATCATGATTTATCATGGAACTGTTACAGATGGGTGACACGTTAAAAAAACAAACATCAAATGTCTCATTAAACTGTCAATGTCTGGCATGTACAGTACAGTATATTGTATTGAGAGAGGAATACATCACGGATGTGGTAAGGTGTTCAGATCATTGTGTAATGTAAAATTTTAATTTAGGGTAAAGGGATCAAATTAAATTGCAGAGAGCTGAGAAACACAAAATGCAAGAAACACAGTTATCCTAGACAGTACAAAGACTTTAATCATTGAAATATGAACAGATAGTTTAAAATGAATCATCATGGCTGCTAGAAAACTTTCATACAGTTTAGAGTGATCTGATTTGCGGCTGTTCATTCTTTACTCTGAAAGAGAGCTCTGCTTTACCTTTAATTTAAAATCTTGAGTGAAAGACGTGGGGCTGGTATAACACTGTCACAGAGATTTTTCTTACTTATACAGTACAAACCATGGAACCCTAATGGGTGTTTTTGCTGATTATTTAATTGTATGGTCACATAAAAGCCCATCAGCACTCTGGTATTTACTGAAATATTCGCATACATGTTGGACCGTGGTTTTGTTTGTTTGTTTTATTTGGATCCCCATTAGCTTCAGCATGAGCTAAACGCTACTCTTCCCGGGTCCTACAATCTGTTCTGTAGCAATACAATTTACGACATCACATTACACACCATACCCACACAGACATTACTTCATACTACACAACATTTGAAAATACAAATCATATTTAAATTTTTACGGTTAATGCAATTAATCAAAAAGAAAATACATTACACTACTTTGAAAAGATCTATTTTAAGAGATAAGATATAACAAAAAAGTCCTATAAAGGACTCACTCTAAATTGGTATTATAGATTGAAATGTCTTTGTAATTTCAGAAACCATACTGAGGGTTTTGTTGTTTGATGGTATTTGGGCGAGAGTTAATTTCCCACATTGCTCTGGACCTAACTGAATGTTGAATTGATTTGGTTTTTGCTACAGGTAAAATAAAACTACCTCCTATTGCATGTCTCGTTGGATAATGATGTGTATCAGTACTAAAGAATGGTTTTGTATATAAAGTAAAATGTGTTTTGTTTGTTATTATATAAAAAACATTAGTGAACACAAAAAAATTTTAAACTTTAAACCATGAGGGCTTTCATGCATTTTATCAAGATTTGACATGAGAGAGCCACACATACAACTTTATAGTTTTTAATATTACTTGTTGAAGTGCTGGACCAAACCCCAGAGCAGTAATCAAGGCATGAAAAAAACAAAGCCCAAAGTACTTGTTTATCGGTCTGTGGTGTTAGGTTTGTTGCACACCTTTTCATAACTGGCAAGTTATTGCCCATTTTAGTTACAGGTTTCTGAACATATATAGTCCTAACACAATCTTTGGTTAATAGACACCCAAAAGTTTAGCCTCTTCTCATTGCTCTTCAGAAGTTTGCACAATACTGAGTTAAAGTTTTGGTTTGGAACATGGAAAAAAATAAGTTTGAAGCACTAAACTGGTAGTTTAAGATACATTAAGAATCAGTTTGTTAAACTATGGCTGTAGTTTAGTATTTAACTCACCAATATCAATTCCTGATAAATATATAGAGGAATCATCAGCAAACATTGAAAGGCTTGTTTTATCTAAAACAGATTATAGATCTGCGATAAAGATTGTGTAGCAGAGTGGCACAAGAAAACTTCCTTGAGGCACGACATGTTCCACAAGCCTTACCTTTGAAAAGCTTAGATTGAAGTGAACAAATTATCTTCTGTGAGTCAAATAACTTTTCATCCATAATAATGCAGTTTGTGAAGAACCATAATATTCAAGTTTTTTAACAGTAAGTCATGGTCAATTATATCAAATGCTGCAGTTAAATCAAGCATTTCAACACCTATTATTTTCCTCTCCTGTATATCCTTCTGGGAACATGAAAGACATAAGCAGCAAATGTGTTGGCAACATAGAATGTAAAATAAGGTCGGCAAACAGCTCTGCCAGAAACCTTTTGATTGATTGAACTAACTGACATTGTCTAAGCCATCTGAAGTGTTTAAAAGCATAAATAAAGAGTGCAGCTTTATGTCTATGTGGTGAAGACTAAAGAGAAATCACCAACAAGTTATATCATTCTCAAGTATTAGAAACTTTCCAAGCAGAGCTGGGGATTTATTATGACTATTCTGTTCCCACTTTAATATCAGTCCTCGCACAATCAAGGCATTTCCTGGATTTTGATTGGATTGGTGCTTTATTATCATAGATGGCAAAATTGCAATATTATTGGTTCTGTAAAAACTGCAATTTCCTGGCATTTTGTATGCAATATTATTGAATTAGCTGTTACGGGATGACATAGAGATGTTCTTCTTCTGTTTCAAAATGTGAATATATTTGTACATGCTACAACTCCATCAATATCTTAAACATTTACTTCAAACAGTTTATGTATCGTCACTTGTTTAAGGTTGTTGGGTAACAGGTGGCTCTATGAAGATGGACCTAATTGTTTGTATGACTTTTATAACATTTTTACTGTACCTGTTTGTCTCCATACTGGTACATCTAAAAGCCCAAAAATTAAGTTAAACAGATTCAAAGTTTGCTGCTTCTTTACTTTTTCTTTACTGCTTCTAAAATCATTTACCCAGAGTTATTTTTTTTAAACTTTTTAGCGGTTACTACTTATTCTTTCATATTTTGTTGAAACCTATATTCATTATTACATCACATTAGTTGTTTGTAATAATCAGCCTAAGTATGCAATGCACAGATGATTTTAAGCAGAAATAACAAAGGGTGTTTGGGTCATTTGAACTGTTCTGCGCTAAAGTGATGCAACAGCTCATGAGAAAAAAGATATATTCAATAACAGTTTCTATTCTGGTTAAAGTCTGTTTTGATAATGTTCGACGTAATGTTTTGGGTGTTCATTTATATTATCTCGGTTTTAGTTTTGTATGGTTGATTTAGTGTTCTTGTCATCTACCATTATTGTTGCACCATGACCGAGACCCAGGTGGAGACTGATGGCATCTGGGCAGTGATATACGTATCATTTGCAGTGGCATATATACACAGTGAAAGTCATTAACTCTTGTCTCCTGAATGTAACTTACCATACAGTACATTACATTGGAAACTTTCAAACAGGTCCGGTGATTGCTATAGGCGACCTAGGCGACTGCCCAGGGCGTTAAATGTGTTAGGGGCGCTATGTCACCCTTAGGTCTACTTCCCATTAATATTAGAATAAGAATGACAAGCCAAATAAAACACGTTTATTAAACATGATCATCATAGGGCACCTCCTCAGCCACACGTGTACTTGTGGCTGATTATTAGATTGAACTGATGATTATTATTGATCATATCCTAATTGAGGGAAAACTTCAAACTGATGATTTAGTTTGAAGTTCCCGTGATGTGACGTTTCCAGTCCATGGGTCAGACTCTAATACACGGAGCTCTGAAGCAGATCTGTGCATCGCTTAATGTCCACTCTAGCTGTAAAAATTGAGAAGAGCAGCGGCACAGACCATGGAGCTGCTGCAGCGTGCCTTCCGTGGCCTGTGCAGCTTCAAGTTTATAATGGACGCTCTGCTGTGGGCATGCTGCGGCAGATGTGTCCTTATTTCTGCTGTAGTCTGATTCAGAGACCAGTGTCTCAAACGGGGCTCTGTGTGTGTCAGGAGGTCTGAGATCTACTGTATCAGCAGAGCAA
The DNA here is from genome assembly GCA_013375575.1 of Percina caprodes. NCBI lineage: Eukaryota > Metazoa > Chordata > Actinopteri > Perciformes > Percidae > Percina > Percina caprodes. The sequence continues at coordinate 608,021 of JABXJD010000021.1, read as the reverse complement.
TCACGTCATGCACAGCAGACTATGGTGCAGGTGGATTTTTTTCTGAAATATTGTGACTTTATTCTTCCAATAGCCTATTGTATTTTCTCAAAATATCACGACTCCTTCAAATCTCAGAGAACACAGATGCGATATAATTTGAATGTGCACAAAGTTTGGAACATGAGCAGAAGTCTTGCTCAAACACATCTAAAATATAACAGTCCAGGGGTTTATTAATAAATGAAATAATTAATGTATCATTTAGGTGAATAATTGTCATATGCACATTTAAGGAGGTTACTTCCCCAACAAACGACGCAAAAGATGGAGGAGTAAATGATGCCTAGGCTACATGTGTGCTGACTCAGATATAATCAGATCTAAAGGAGAATAAATAGATGAAAGCAATACAGAATGCATGAGATTCTTACTGCAATATATTCCATTATGTTTTTATATTTGGATTGTAATCTGTGTCCTTTTACATAAAGATATTTCCAGCATAAATTGAAAAAGGTAAAAAATAAAATAATAAAAAAGTGCATAAAAATTCACCAAAATGCAGGAAATAAAGTATTTAGGGTAGACCCCCAAACCCCCAAAGCTCAGTCTCACCTAGGGCAACCAAAGGGCTAGAGCTGGCCCTGCCTACAGTGTTTAATGTATGTTGTTCTCTCTGTTTTATGGAAGAAATATTTTGAATACATTACTCTTAAAGTCATACTGTCACAATGGAAAAAAAAAAAATATATATATATGAACTATATATATGAACAAATTATTTCTTTAGTAGTGATAAGTAGCCTAATGTTTTATTTTTACGTTGCATGTTTAAAGCTATAGTGCGGAGTTTCTGTCTCCCTCATGAGGAAATCTAAGTTATGGCAACAAAGCTGTCGGTGCAGTCACATGATAAAAGCCTTCCGTGATCATGCACCACCCCCACCCTTCCTCCACGCAATTGCTAGTAGCCAATGATGAAACAGAGGATGAAAAAGACATAATAGACTCTTAAGAAGAGGTAATTATCTTAACTCCAGTTTCTGCGCACAAAGAACGTAGCCATAGAGAGAGAGAGTTTTGTGGAGCTGATAGTCTTAATTAGCTTTTGCAGCAACTCATTTGGCTATGGCTTGAATGTAACCGACCTACAATAGTATAGAAAGTTACGCACTAAAGCTTTAACTTAACATGCTTATTTTAGACAATATAACTCCAGAAAAAAATAATTGTTGATGATGGTTTTTAGTGCTGACTACTAATGTAAACTTGATCTGGTTACTGCATCAACTTACTGCTCTTACCATGTTAATACAACTTGACCTGTTAAGACGGTTTAAGGCAACGGGTTTCCATGCAAATTTCTAATAAAGTCAACTAATTCGGGAACAGTGTTCTGTAGTTTTTGCAGTAAGAAAAGGAAACACATTGTATGGCGTTGGGCATATCAACCTACTATATTGACACGCAATATGGACCCAACTATCCGTCCTGCTGCTCTCTATCCACCTCTTTCATGGTATACATTTTGTTTACAGCCATTATTGCAAGTATGATCAGAGCGTTTGTCCACAAATTTTTAGCTTATTTCCATTACTGAAAAAGGTAAAGTGTCCCCTTCTCCAGCCCCAAATGTTGCCCGTGTATCATCACCTCAGCTCCAGGGTTATAGTGATGATGTGTGATGATGATTTGATGACAAGTTCATTTTTTGATTTCCCATGTCCACAAATAGGTCAGAGGTCAGGGTCAGCATCAGGAGCAGCGTCCCCCTCGAAAGAAAGAGGGTGGGGGAGACTTTAAAGTGTTACTCCAAGACATTATGATTCACGTTTGATCTTCACTCACATTATAACACATCATATAAGTTCAGATCTAAATGTAGATTTTTCACTCTCATCCCTCCTCTTCATCCTCCTCTTTGTTGCCTCCTCTTCCTCATCTTTCTTCTGTTCTGTCTCTCTGCCACGCCTAATAAAACTGAAATTATATTAGATAACTCTTGGGGTGCAGCAGTCATCTTGAGGGTATCAGGTGCTATGTGTGGCCCTATCCTAATGAGCCACATGTGCCCAGTTAAGAAGGACCCATCTGATCTGCCCATTCGCCTCATTACCGCCCAATACATATTAATGTCCAGGGTCACATCGTATACATACAACATACATATTCATAGCACACATGCAGGGTCATATATGTATCTTCATGACACGGACATGGTGGGCTTACTGGTGATATTTTGTTCTTTTCTTCTCTGTTTTGTTTTATTATGGCCAGCTGTGTGCTGCCGTTTTTACGTCTTTTGTACCGTTATGTGCTGCACCATTCACATGTTAATGCTCCGGACATATTTCTCGCCACTATTTTACCAAATCCTCTTGTATTGCATGGGGGTTACACTGAATTTTTGAAGTCTTATCCATTTGGTCATATAATTATATTTATATTTGGACCACTCAAAATGTTCTCTAAAGATACCAGTAAATGTCTCTGAAGGGTGATATGGATGAACTGAGGAACTAGTCCATATCGACAATGTTTCATTTCCCGTATTGTTCCGTTGCCACCGAAAAGTCCGCTGGATGTCCTTCATTTTTGGCCGGATGTCCCTCACCCTCCTCTTTCTTTTTGTTGGCATTTTAAACTTCGGTTGAGGACTGTGGTTAACTGCTCCTCAGATCTCTGCAGGGTAAATCGAGACAGCTAGCTAGACTATCTGTCCAATCTGAGTTTTCTGTTGCATGACTAACAACCTTTGAACGGGCACCAAAACAAGTTCCTTCCCGAGGCTATATTGCAGAGGCAAACCACAGCATCTGCAGATTTGAAAATGGTGAATATGTTTTAGTATTTTTCATATAGAGTTTAAGGCTCTTGATTTTAGAAGGCACTGACAAACAATGTTGTCCTGCCATAGGGACATCAGATCAGAAAACGTATATGGGTTGTATTGGAAGACAATGTGAAATTACATATTTAATTAAGTTTAAGAGACTTATGTAATAGTTAAAAAGCCATATACTGGAAAAATAGTTATTATCACATCAAAGTTTAACTTTTATATCAAAGTTTATGGTAACGTTTTGTGTACACTTTGGGCTGTTTCTAATTCAACATACTGAGTCTTGTGTGAACAATGCTTATCATTTTAACATGTGCTGATGTTTATTATTCCTTTCTGGGTGTGAAATCCACCTTTATGAACCCAAGTCTGGGGCAACACATGTTCACCGACAGATAGACGGATAGATAGATAGACAGGTTTATGAGTCATTAATTCAAACAAAGGAAGCTTATTAACTGGTCTGTGTTCACAGCTGGCCTACACCTGATACCTCCAACAGCCTCTAGACTCCTTTTGCATGGGTGTGTGTGCGTGTGTATGTATGGTCCTGTGGTGCCATAAAACAAAAATAAATGCTTTTACTGTTTCTTTTCTAATGTGCCCTGCCCTTCACATTTAGAGTACATTTACAGTATCAAAGTACTCAAACACATTTGAATTTTTGAATAAGTATTTTGTGCATTAAAGGAGAATTCCAGCCAAGTTTTATGTCAATCTTGATTGCTATAGACATTGCTATTGAAAACTTGAAGACTGTCTGACAATGGATAAAGTACATGAGGCTGGAGCGCATACAATGAGACACAAGTAGAAAAAATAACTAGGACAGCAAATCTGACACTGCTGTGCATTTCTGACTGTGATGAAAAGCTAAACGTGATCACATACAGCCAACATGCTTGCAACATGCACACCCACCCATTGTTAACATCACTTATGCTGCATCTGAAATTCAATGACAGGCAGCGACCAAGGCAGCTTTGTAACATCTATAACACTTCAGTCTAAGTGGAAGTATAAGATTTTACTTTGCTGGGCATAATATAATTTCCAAAGTATCTCAGGTTCACAATTTGTTACTGTATTACATTACAGGTTTAATACAGCAACAATAGTTTATCACCTGTAGAAGTAATTGTGTCAGTTTATGTGGTTAAATTGAATTGACATATGAAGTCAATTCAGACTGCCTGACCATTTTTATTTGGTGCAAAAAAATATATTTTATAAGCAGGGAGTGTTTTATTCAATGCTAACTCAAATCAATGATTTTAGCCTGAAACATACAGGTACAGTACATAAAATGGATATACAGAATGCAAACACAAACATGCTTTAATAATCCAGAGACTTAGTAAGAAAAGACCTCTCCATTAGGAGATGTACATGTTAAAAAATGAATACTTAAGTAAAACATTGAAAATGACAGTGATTTACGTTTCTAATGAACCAATATTCCCATAATGATACTAATTTCTTGCTTTACTGAGATTTAATGCACATTTCCTTTATCATTTTCAACTGCAGTTCTTCTGGTTGAATGCATGTTAAATTTTATTCCCAAATGCTATTGAGTGTTTAATTTCTAATTGGGATAAGTGCAACCAGCAGGACCAACGGTGATACATTTACCCTCCCTGCTGTTGTGTAAACTAAGGCATGTTCAAAGGCTGCTTCTCACAAAGTTAGTCAAGCGTAGTCCTTCTCACCTCTTCAAAATTCAAAGAGAATAAGATGAGTAACTTAAAATCAGCTAAAATTAGAGAGGTAAAAAGTAAAACATGGACAGTTTTGACTGGCAGTGATGTTCTTGTAATGAAAATGATATTTGTAAAGTAATCTACCTTGAATTTGAATCTTCTTACAGATCTATTTTAGATCAGGTCTCAGCTGTGTCAATACGTTAACCTTAATACTGTGTGAGGAAAAGAAAAATCCCATTGTGCTCCTCCCATGAACTCGGACAATTAAGCCTCCATTTGCAAACATGAAAACGTCACACCTAAAGCTAGTTTAGTTATTTAAATTGTCATTATGTGCAAGAACTCAGCAGAGAGAAAAGATTCAGGGGGTTAAATGGGTCTAGGGACACAGCATATACACACACACACACACACACACACACACACACACACACACACACACACACACACACACACGCACACACCATCACCACTAAATCCTCTTAGTTTTATAATGAAGAAAGTAGAGGGTAAGGGAAAGAGAAGCAGAGACAGAAACATGGTGAAAAAGAGAAGAAGAGAAAGAGGGCACTGATGGAGAGATGAGACAAAGAAAGAGAAGTAGACAGAGATGCAGGTCAAGATAAAAGGATAAACACTGAGGGATAAAAAAGCAGCAGATGCTGTGATGGAAGGAACAGAGAAATAGGATACACAGAAAAAAGTTGAAAGGGTGACAGTTAAGAATGGATTGTAAAATAACAATGCTTTGTTGCCATGGAAACAGACATTTTTATCAGCCCAAGAGGCAAGGAAGTAACCTGCTTGTTAAACCTCCAGTGCTATCTTGTTAAGCTGTTGTTGTGTTTGTGCGAGCAACAGTATGTTTGCAGTGGTGGCGTTCCCTAATGAAACACTGTGGGCACATGTCTGACTTTGTTCTGTTTTTTTGTTTTATTCTCCCTAGATTTTTAGTTTAATTATTGTTTTCTCTTTCAAATGAATGTGTGAGTTATTGTTTCATAACATCAGTAAAAATAATTTGCATTTAGGCCACAGTAATTTAGGTTGAAAACCTTTTATTTATTAAAAATGTCATTCTCATTTTATGCATTACTTCCATTAAGGTTGTTATAGTCCAACTAAGGTTAAAGAATTTTCTAAGTTCACAAAGGAGCATGTTGTTTTTCTAAAACACTTCTCAGAAAACAAAAAAAAATTGGTTATCTGGTGATAGAAAGTTTTCAACTGAAAGCAACAAAATAAGATGATTTTCTGATCTCTGTTGTTCAGGACCAACACACTGCAACCAGATGTAGTCAGGCGTGTATTGTTATCAGTTTTGATATAGTTTGGACACAATGAGTAATGTATATACAATAACAATAAATTAGAAGACAAAAAACATAGAGCGTGAAAAAGTAATGCTGCAACAGAGCTAACACAAATATCACCCATTTTGCAAAGAAAATCATTTCTTTCGGTAAACCTCTGGGGAGCTCTGTGATTACAGACAAAATGCTCAAATCAGGTCAGTTCATATCAGCAGCTCACATACCTCCTCGCATGCTAATATGGCACATCCCTTTTCAGCACAAAGCAATGTCAACATAAAGATAAAATATAAATTCCTACACCTGATGATTTGAAAGAAGACAGACAGCTTATTTGATGGCCTCCAAATAGCCACAGGAATTTTGGCCATTTACTGGTTATGTGTGGACATGTACAGTGATCTAATTTACCCACACTCTGTTCTCAATGATTTTGCTGCTGACTGCTACTGTACATCTCTTACCTTTATTTGTTTGATTAAAGTTAGTTTTATTATTTCTCTATATAGTAGCTTTTTTTGTTAGTGGCAGAGTCTGCCATTCCGCACTGTAATTAAATTGCCTACTGACGCACAAGGGATTCACAGCAAACAATGCATGCATATAACCTCACAAAGTTATGTCATTGATATCAGCCTCACCGTTTACTGTTCGCTCACCTACACCTATATCATAACCCATCCTTGTACCAGCGACAAAGCACACGTTTTGAAATGTTTGCAGTTTTAAACATGTGGTTGACATTGTGAATCAAAACAAAACAACTTGGTTAGATTCAGGAAAAGATCGTGGTTAGAGTTAAAAAAAAGGTATGACGGTTCACTGAGAGGAAGCCTCTCTCTTGCAGGAACACCATGATCACATTTATTCAGTTACACATTCATACCATGAACTTGCCCAGTGCAATCACAGTTGGATTTGCTGGCCACTGAGCAGCTGCACTAGAGCGGTTGGGGTTAAGTGTCTTGCTAAAGGGCCCCTCAGTGGTGGTAATGAGGGAGGGATATGCGCTGCTCTTAAACTTTCCCCACACAGATTTTATCCTTTCGGTCTGGGGATGGAACACGGTCACTGCTCCATGTTACATAAGTTAATTATGTTACATTAAAATAAGTCCATGTTGACTTCTGGTTACACGCGGGTCACAAATAATGGTTTTCTGGATGATAGTACTGTATTTGTTTGACCCCTCTGTCCACCCTGACCTCTTACCTATGCAAACTTTGAATGTCTTTTTTGAATTCTGACTACGATTAGAAACCAAACCGAAAATTTGTGACACGTCAAAAATAATCCTAATCTGAGAGAAATAATGTAATTGAGAATTCACTTTATTTGTATGGGAATGTAATTTTGAGGAGACAGGGGTCCAAAGTCCGTCACTTTTGCACCCAAAAAATTTAAAAACATGACATCATAAGACAGGATAGACAGAAGTTCATACAATTATTTTGGCTTCTACATGGTGTTTGAACAGTGACTTATCCACACACAGGGATATCACGCAGATGATGGAGCTGTATTATATTTGGTCGTTGTCAATGTCAATTTATTTATATAGAATTCTAATCTTATATTCTCTATAGTGTGCCCATTAATGCACAAAAAATTCTTGGTCAGCTAAGACAGTAAACAGATCAAGGGAGAATATTATATAGAAGTTTGGCACAAATACACCAACACATGCATCGGCCAATCCTTCTCCATCACTTTTTCCTCATTTTTCTCTGTGATACTGCTGATTCCAGTGTCACAGAGTTGCAGAGCCATGCAGTTATTTCATTGAGTTATACCAAAGCTACTTTAGTGGAGGAGAACTAGATCATATCTATCGTCTGAGACTAAGATTAAAGGCAGAAGTTACGTGTGTAATCGCCAGATACCACATACAGACCACATTGAAGGTGTTTAAAATAAGACAGAGACCAAGTTAATGATAAGGGATAAAAGACTTTGATGTGATTATTAGATAAAAAATTATCTTTATTTCGTATCGTTATAGTTTTTTGATCAAGGTATTACATTTAATTCCTTTGCCTATGTAAAGTTGGCTTTTATTTGAAAATGTAAAAATAATTAATTCTTCTTCCAAAAGATATATCTATAATTTTTATTAACTGACTTTTTATTAACCATTAGGAGTCTAGGAGTAAGCAACAAAAGACAATCGTTGATTGAGACTGCTTGAATAGACTAGCTCACTCCATCTGTGGCAGGACACAGGGGGAACAAAGGATTTCCATGACACGAGGGGCCCAGAATGGGCGGTGGGGGGGTGAGGGTTGAGGAGGAAGGGATAAATTAAGAAAACCTACCCCAGCAGAGCCGCGAACAGACTCTGAAGGAGTTGAGACAACAGAAGAGGGGATCAGAGGATAAATGAGGAATAAATGACAGGGAAGTTTTAGAAAGACATGCTTTAATGGTTTTAGGGTTGAGCACTTCTGAGGGCTTTTTTTCTTTGCAGTTTCTCAGCCCTCAGAGTCATTCAACTTTGTCTCACAAAGCTCAGTGGAAGTCAAGTTAAGTCAGCTCAGGTCTGTTCAGTTAATGAGAGGCTGTATGGACCAGTTAACTGAATTTCGGGCCTCAAAAGCCAACTCAAACAACCAAAGTCGTTCTGACCTTATAGAATTTTATTTAGAAAAAATACTAGCCTTATTCTCTCTGCTTTTTACATCATTATAATGAGGAAACATTGATTAAATTATTTGCCAAGTATCAAAATGTTCATACTGAACATATACTGTAAGTAGCATGTTCACTACACTGTTCACTAAGCACAGTATTTCATTTTTTATTCACTCTGTGTTCATAGCAACTAACGCATGATTAAATCTTTTATAATTATGTTTCTCAAAGCACTTGGTAAATATTTAGAAATTGAAAAGAGAGGCACGACATGATTGAACACTTGACTGAAACCCTGATCTTTCCTTAACCAAAGCTCTTTTGTTACCTTAACATAACCGGTCAAAGTCTTTATAGACTGACCATACTAATTATCATTATCATCATAATTAATCCTCCAGATTAACTCCATACAATATTTTTGCGTCACATGTTGTTAGCACTTGAAAAAAGTCTCCGCCAAACATAATCCTGTCAGAAATAAAGTCTAAAATGTAGCTGGCAAAACAAACAAATTTCTAGGAGACAGAAAATGGCAAATCAGTCTGATTATCACACTACATCAGTACATCTAAGATCATGGCTAAAACGGACACTACAATACATTTTCTATTACTGTAACTGGGTACAAATGTGTGTGAAATCTGTTTTAAAGGACCAAACAGAAAGAGGACACTGTTTTTCTGCTAAAAAAACAAACAAAGCTAAAGTCATCAAAGTGTCTCTCAAACACATCTAACAGAGTTATTCATCTTCAAGAAAGCACAAGAGAAAACAGACGCATGTAGAGTAAGTTGCACCAGGGACAAAGAGATTTATGGACAATTATATTTTTATATCTGAGGATCACAAGCATTGACAGTGACTCTGTATTACACTAAAAGTCTTCCCAAATATTGTCTTTTTTCTAAGACCATTTAATTAAAATATTACAATTTATTTCACTAAAATAATTGGTTGAAAGTGTGATAATATGAGGATTTTTTTGACAGAATCACTATTTCAACTTTTATTAGTTGACATTGTATTTAGTTTAGGCCTTTTTACTGTCTGATTTGGTGTTTTTGTAAGTTGTATAAAGCTGAAGTACAGCATGTGAACGATCTTCCATGTTGTCACGCCGTTCTGGAAAATGCTTCGTAAAATCTGGTTTGATGGTTGATTATCAGCGCTCACCCAGACGTCTGTTGTTCCCCAACAATAGACTACCACCACTAGCCCTTCTCTGTGTCTGTGTCTGCATCTGTGTGTGTGTGTGTGTGTGTGTGTGTGTGTGTGTGTGTGTGTGTGTGTGTGTGTGCGTGTGTGTGTGTGTGTGTGCGTACGTACGTGCGTGTGTGTGTGTATGCGTGCACATTAATCATGCAGCTCTTATCAGCGACCGTCAGACCTGCAGAGTCTCCGATGTGCTCCCTGCTGATAGCTGCACACACAGAGGTCTCCTCCCCCATTGGGGCTTTAAATAGAGAACTAATAGACCTCGGCCTGGAAAATAAAAGCCGAAGATCATTACCAGGCGAGAATGAGAACTCGGTAGAACAGTAACTGGAGTAACAAACAGCTGATGATACACTGGCCTCTTGATGTGCAGTCACTGAGTGGGAAGAAGCTGAGAAAGACACCGCTGTACGAAACACCTCCATCCGACAGAAACCACATTTTACATGGTTTTGCTGCAAAGTCTAATGAAAACATGCTTCATCAAGCAGAAGATCTCAGCTTTTTATTCAATCCCACACTGTCTTTTGCATACATTGACAAAAAATGCAGAAACAATGTCTTGAAATGAGCAGAAGGTTTCAGAATGGAAACATTGAGATCTAGAGGCACCTCTTTCATTCTAAATAACATGTTATGAATAATGGCTACATGGCATAAAGAAAACATTTGCTGGATCATATCTTTTTAGCAACCTCAGGCATTAGAGTTCATATTGAGGCGACTGTGTGTGTTTTTATATCATGTCCTGCAACTCATGACTCCCGATTTCAACTTTGATGTTGAGAGAAAGACACATAGAGAGGGTGGGGTGAAAGGATAAAATCAGTCATTAAAGTCTATTCACTCTGTCTTTATGGTGCCAATGAAAAGGCTCTTAACCTGCTGACACACACACACACACACACACACACAGAGCTGTAATGAACAGTCAAGGGAGTCCATTGCCCCTTCTGTTCATGTTTAGACTCCTGATTGGCCGAGACCTCTGACCATGAAGGCGAAAAGGTCAAAATTGTGACACTAAGGCAAACTGTGTGTGTGTGTGTGTGTGTGTGTGTTGTGTGTGTGTGTGTGTGTGTGTGTGTGTGTGTGTGTTATCCCTGATAATTTTTTAAATAAACTTATAATAAATGAATAAACACATCATAATGGGTCAATGTGAATAACAGGTCAGCAGCTCTTGAACCGGAGGTTTGTTTGGATGTGTGGGAACTCCAATCTGCAGATGACAGCTCGTTAACAGAAGGAGATTTGACCATCAACCCCAATCACTCTCTTTCTCTTCCCCCATCCCCCCTTCAGGCTCTGCAGCAACAAGGTCAAACACAGAGGTGGAGGAGGGTGGCGTGATACAAGCAGGAAGGTGTTTGTGCTGATATTTCATTTAGACACACACACACAGATACACATACACGGCTGACATATCAGTGGGATGAAGAGTTTGTCTCCAACATGAGAATTCCGGTCCTCAAAAATAAAATATTAAGACCATGCATCTGTTTCTTTGTTTTCTCTCTCCTCTCTTTTTCCTAACAAGCAGTTTGTGGAACCCTGCAGAGTATTGTGACATACTGCCCGACAAACAATAAGATATCCAGAAACAACAGCAACAGGGAGAGCTTTATAGTGAGTTTCAGCTCAATTTATAGCTGTTTAAGGTAAGGTTTTTGTTCACACCCACCACTTTCATGTGGTCATTTTCATCCACAACAATCTGCTGTTTTTAGTCAAAAAACTATAAAACAACAGTACTGCTGAGGTGCCCTTAAGCAAAGCACTCTTTGGAGCTTGCATCTATTCCTGATATTTACAGTTAGCTTTCTTAGTGTATATCGTATATATTTCTCTCTAGGACCTGGTTATACAATTACAGAATACATGTAACTTGTTAAGTTTTTTCTTTCTTTATAAGTTTTTTCTTTTGCTAACAATAATTTAATTTAATATGTAGTATGTTGAAAAGGAATAATTTGCAAAGTTTTTTTGTTTGACAGCCTCTTTTTTAATCTGTTTTATGTAGCTTTCAGCCAATGGCAACATGTTGGAGGCATAGTTAACTGCCAAAATGTCACTGAAATAGGAGGAAATGACCAATTTTTTTTAGCTCAAATGCTGTGGGAATTTTAATTGAAGCGACTGGTTGTTTGTGTTTCTGTGCCGCTCCACAGTTTGCTTGTTTGCAACACTGTGCTGAATTTTTAAAATAGGCATTAGTGGAGCTACAGAGCAGCCAAAGGTTTTGCACAGGGCAACCTGTCAAACTGTTGAATGAACACACTACACTGCTTAAAAAAATAGATACAAATATCAAGACTGTTGGAGGTGAACAAATACCTGAGACATTGTTAATGAAATCACACCACATCCTAATTGCTTATCATTTCACCCTTCGCTCTTTAATCTTTAATTAAACATGACACTAATTGTGGGATGCTGAGGCACATGTCAGGAGGATCACTACCTGCAGAGTGGATGAAAAAGATGACAAAGAAAAGAGATACAGTTGGAGAAAATCCTGCAAATAATGCATTGGGAAAAAGTATAACTTTAAGTTGCAAATTGCAGTTAAAAAAATAATCAGTGTATAGCAATATGTATGCAAGAATGAAAAATAAACAAACAAGCAAAAGGGACTGAGAGGTGTAGAGATAAAGAATTGGGCCAAGCAGGGATCAGCTTCACACAGAGATCACTGACATGTCTTTCTATCTTTTCTTTTTTGTCAGTCTGTTACCTCCCTTGCTCCATCTTTACCACCATCATTGTTTATTGTTTCAGCTTTTCTCTGAGAGGGATACAGGAAGAGTCAGTGAGAGAGAAAGATAGAAAAGATAAGTTGAGACAGAGAGATGGAGCTGCTGTAATAAACAGGCAGTTAGAGGAGAAAGAAAGAAGACATGAAGGAAATGCAAATGCAAATGTTTTAAGGCTGGGTCAATGAAAGCAACAAAGGTCCTCTCTCTCTCAATTTCTCTTTTTCTGAACTGTCTATGGAAAGAGCAAAACAGTAAGTTCAGAGAGCAATAGAGAAAAAGATCACACCCTGATTAATACGTATTTTCTCTAAAAGAAAACAGCATTTTCCTGCTTGTTTGATTTCAAAAAAGCTCTGCAACAATGTAAAAATTTAATTATGGAACATAGTACTTCCCCCAAATCAGAGAGCTGTAAAACATGTTTGCAGTATTACACTAATCCGATTTAAACCATCAGTGAATTGACAAAATCACTAGAACGATCAGATATAGCTGGTCTCCCTCTGTTAGCTACTTAAATTAAATGTCTTGTGTTTGTAGATGACTCGGGAATCAGCATGGTCTCTGCTTGAGTCTGCTCACAGTTTCCTACTCAGCTATGAGCATAGTTATTCATGTGTAAATACTCAAGCTCTTGTCATTACTGGAGTTGCTTTTGTTTTCCCATGCTATACTGTAGTGGGTTCTGTGGGCAAATTTTCAGCAAGCAATAAATGGACAAAATCAGGACAAACCAATGGAAAAAACATTTTTATAATGGCTGTTATAGCCAAGTTGATAAACTTTGAAAGATACCACTACATTTGACTATTACACATACCATATTAGCTTCAGTTGAACTTTGGAGGATTATGTATTCTGTTGACCATCTTTAGCATTGGAAGTGCTTTAGGATTAGACAGCATAAACAGAAGGAATGATTACAGTTGCAATGTGCTTATAGTGTTCACAGTGTTTCTCTGCATGCATTAATCTCACCTTACTTTTCAAAGTTCAGGGTCTATATGTGTGTGTGTGTGTGTGTGTGTGTGTGTGTGTGTGTGTGTGTGTGTGTGTGTGTGTGTGTGTGTGTGTGTGTGTGTGTGTGTGTGTGTGTGTGTGGACAGATTATGAAGAAGGAGCAATGGAGAGGAGCTCGTGATGACAAGAAATATCATGCACACTCTTATACATATACACAGGAAGAAGAGAGGAAATGAGTGTAATCATCTTCAATCAAGATGTTATTGATTTGCTGCTTGATTTCCTCTCTCTCTCTCTCTCTCTCCCACCAGCACCTGGCTCTTGTCACAGTAGGACATTGAGGCTCAAGGCAGCTGAGAGAGACAGTTATACATCATTATCTTTCCACCTTACATGGAGAGAACGTGCATGCGTGCGTGCGTGCGTGCGTGCGTGCTTGCGTGCTTGCTTGCGTGCTTGCGTTTGACGGACAATACACACACAGACTTTTTTTGCTCTCTTCTGCTCTCCAATCACGATTGTCTGCTTGTCTCTTGTCAGCCACAACAACAACACAAAAATACACACAAACAGAAGATTCTTCAGATTTTAGGGCACTTGGGTGTCCTATTTTTCACTAATCATCTACTGTTCAAAAGTAACTAAGTGCATTTACTCAAGTACTGGACTTCAATGTGATACCTTAAGTTAGTTACTTTGCAGGTTTAGATTAATCCAAAATATAAATCAACTAACCCCCCTTGTACCAGCTGCAACATTAAAGTGATATACACATGAATGCATCACTATTTATAATGGGCCATTGTGCACAATGTGTTATTTTCCTTTGTTACTTTAAGTATATTTTGATGCTAATAACTTTACTCATGTAGGATGTTAAATGCCGGACTTCTACTTGTAACATTGTTTTTACAGTGTTCTTCTACTTTTAATTGAATTAAAGATCTGAACACTTCTTCCAATTAATGGAATTACAAAAGTTAGTATACTAAAAATTAATATACTTCAGAGTTTGTACCTACATGAAGAAAGATGTCAGTGCAACTGCAACATTAGAAAACTACTGCTATGAGTATCTAAATAATCATTACGTTAAATTTTCTATTTAGGTTTAATCATACTGTCTAATACTTGTGCTTGAAATGTGCTTAATGTGAGAATTAAACGACATGTCCTGATCAAAAATAACTCAAAAATTACAGGTCATCTAGGTTTTAACATCCTGAAGGCACATTTGAAGTTTAGCTAACTGATTAGTTTCTTCTGGCTTGATCGATAGACATAATTGAGTATCATCTGCATAACAATGAAAGTTTATGGAGCGTTTCCTGATAATATTGGCTAAAGGAAGCATATATAAAGTGAACAGGATTGGACTGAGCACAGATCCTTGTGGGATTCCATGACTAACTTTGGCGTGCATGGATTGCGAGGATTCATCGTTAACATGTACAAATTGAGATCTATCTGATAAATAAGACTTAAACCAGCTTAGAGCAGTTCCTTTAATGCCAACTAAATGTTCCAGTATCTGTATTAGGATATGATACTTGCACTCTATATCTATCTATCTAAGTGTAGCGATTGAAAACAGGTAAGTGTCCAGAACAAACCAGGATGAGAGGCCAGTTACAAAATATGAATGGAGTTTGTTCACAAAGCCTGCATAGATTAAAAACACTAATAAGAAACGGCCAACAGCGCCAGCATGGAACTACACAGTAGCGACTTTAAAAAAAGGTAAAGTGCAGTGGCACCGACACAATCACTTGATCTGAATAGCAAAATTGCACTGTAATAATTTTCAGGCTATTAATATGCGTTAGGACCCAATACACACAATAAAAGAGCAATAGAACAAAATACCACTGCACACTTTAAAACTCACACATTAATTACATGCATGGAATAATGGAAGGCAACACCTCAAACCACATTAACAAGCAATAAGGGGTCTCTAAAGTTATCTTTGAGCCTATGACCAGCCCTAAAATTGCACAGCGCCTGTCAGCAAAATTGCACTTTACCCTTTAATAATAATATTTAAAATGAACAAAAATAAACCGAACTAAGAAAGAAAACAAATTGTAGAAATAAATGCTTGTTACTTTAAATGAATGTGGGAAAAACAATGACTGACATTCGAAGACAGTCCTATAAAAAACAAGACAATATTAGACCACTTTCCAGCGTATTTTAAAACAATGCATTTCATAGAATGGTCGGACAGTCTGTCGTACCTTTAAGTCATTTAGGTTTTATTCAGACCAGCAGCATGTTTTAATGTTGTTGTGTCCGAAAAAGGAAAAACAAAAACAATACACTGAACATCTCAGTTACATTCTACTATATTTGATAGATTTCACGATACATAACTTATTATCATCATCATCTCCGCTCTAGGTTTGAGCTTATCTAAACACCTCTACACTTCCTGAAACTGCAAGCCGAGAGAGAGAGAGCGCAAATTACCTGTGTGCCTAAATAGCCTCCTCCCTCCCATCCCAGGGCCATGACGTCACACCCATTACATAAGTAGAAATATTATATTGTGCTTAAAGTAAAGTTGATGATAAATTCCTTTTCACATGTGTGTATTTATGTGCAGGTCACGTGTGTTTTAACAGAAAAACCTGAAGGCATCACCAGGGGTTCCCCAGATGTGTGTGTGTGTGTGTGTGTGTGTGTGTGTGTGTGTGTGTGTGTGTGTGTGTGTGTGTGTGTGTGTGTGTGTGTGTGTTTGTGTCAGTATGTCAGTGTGTCTGCAGCCGTATGTTAATCAATGCTGTTAATGTAGCAATGAATTAGTAGTTTAGATGTCACGGGACGCTTAACACAGCTGATACTTACTAGACTACACACACACACACACACACACACACACACACACACACACACACACACACACACACTGTGACCCCTGGGGACCACAGGCGGACATTGTATAGTAGGCTAATTATCCCAAATTGCTAAAGTAGTAGAGAGGTGTGTGTGTGTGTGTGTGTGTGTGTGTGTGTGTGTGTGTGTGTGTGTGTGTGTGTGTGTGTGTGTGTGTGTGTTTGGGGGGCTGCTCTCACAGCTGCTCCTGGTGTCAAGCCTTTGATAGATGAGAGATAGAAAGAGTGTTCATTTACTGCTCGGAACACACACACACACACACACACACACACACACACACACACACACACACACACACACACACACACCTGACTGCTCATTTATAGGTCTAACAGATTGGTCTTTTGTTGCTCAATCGCTGGTTCACGCTGGAAGAACTGCTGAAGATCAGACTACGACGCTCGGGGGGAATGCACCCTGTTGTCAAGCGTAAATGCCTTAAATGCTGCAACCAGACCGCCTATGAAATTTGTGGTTATAATTAGGGAAATAAGAGGCATCATAAACAGACAGTGGTATGATATTGAACAGACCCAGAGTAGAGCAAGTGTGCGATGGATGAGTGAATATCATTTCCTTCAGTGCAGACAAAAGGAATTCCAATTTACACATACAGGGTTTTTTTGTTGTCTGGGACATTTTCTAACTACATATAATAAGGCTATGAAATTCTAAATTCAATCATCGTTCAGTCAATTTGAAAAATGTACATGCTCCAGTGGGAGCAAATGGACGTTGGGAAAAGTGCAACAAAAAATGTAGAATAGTTGTGTTCAGAGAGCCAAGGCATATGATTTTGCCCCTTTATAGGAGTCTTTTAATGAGAGATATTGACAATAACAACAATACTGTAAAATTACACCTTTAGCTTTAAGCCTCTACAACTGGGGCTATGATCCACATGTACATATTGTAATTGTCTCAAAATGTTAGCTTGGCAGCTTTTTCCCAACAGTAAGGCTTCATTAATAATAAAGATACACCAAAAAAGTATAGTAGTATGGACAATTGCTTTGCAGACCTTAAAAACAGCAACAAGGATGTGCAAAGCCAATGTAAGTTTGATTTATATAGATAGATATTTTGTCCTCTTTTGTTGCCCTTTTTTTGAGGCAATGCTTTCTTCCTTTCTTCTCCTCTGCCCATTCATCTATCTTGTCATTCCTCCATCACTTCGATATTGATGAGGAGACAGGGGCCACAGCCTTTAAGACACCACCTCATCTGGTTTAAATTACCTCCAAACCACACACACACCTGCCCCAGCACCACCACCGCTGTGTGTGGGTGGGTGTAAAGGGGGGTAGTACCTCTGGGATAGGTGGTGGAGAAACGCCCATGACACCGACCATACAGATAAACACACACACACACACACACACACACAAACAGGGAGAGCAACAGAGCGGGTGGGGTGTGAAATAAGCTGTAAGGCAGAGGGGATATTAAGCTGCCACATGTGTTCTGTTTACTATTCTCTAATTAACCCCCAGGCTGTCTTATAGATTACACAAACACGCACACACACACACTCACCGTATCATGTCTGCAATAAATTGGCTCTGGCGTCATATAGTCTGAACATCATTAACATTGAGGTTGTGTTGCTCCAAACATTTCAAATAATGCAAGCCATCAAAAACATATTTTACCAGGTATTTGTGTGTATATAAAAACATATTGGACTGTAAATGATCTTTACATAAAGCATAAGTGTGTGTGAAGATGCTGACTTCCAAATTTTAATCCTTTACCTGTCCCATGGTGCACAGGGGGCGGCCGTCCTACTCATGTCCATGATAAATGGTTCACCAGGAAACACAGACTGGAGATGTATGAGTTCCTCCACCTGCACCATTTTGTACTTCTGAATGAGAGCTTATTGTTGGGCTGACTAAATGATTATATAGTTTGGGGTGAAAGCTAACAACTGTACACTGATTGTAAAGGCTTTTTTGTCCTTACATTTGAGTTTATGCCTGAGTTATAGCAGCATAGACAGATCATAATTTGGGTTGAAATAAGTGCTTTGTCAAAGTTAGGGAAACACCTTGGTTTGTTTTAAATTATATGATCGATGGATGAATGAACGATTGCCGCCATGCTTTAAAACCAACTTTGACTGCTGGTTGGAAACAGAAAACAAACAGCTGTCTCCCATGTTAAAGTCTGACATTTTTTTCATCCATCCACCCCTGAATTCCTCGCTATGCAAATCTTTGTACTCTATAAAACCATCACCTGACATCCTCCTTCCATATTTACTACGGCCGCTAGAGGGCTTTGTTACTTGAAGATAAATACATGTTGTTTTGAAGCAGAACTGGTGTTGTCTTTTATTCTTGGGGGGACGGTCTCAATTTGACCTGCAGGCCTAGCTAGAAACTGACAAGATGTTTTAATTCATTAATCCCTCCAGTTACATGCTGGTCATCAATTTGTCTTGTTCTTCTTCATGTTTTGTGGATTGCCTGGTCTACATATTTGCATTACCACCCTTGCCAGACATTTGTATTGCATCACATGCATGTTCATGTTCATACATGTGCTAGCAGAGCTCAAAATGCAAATAGATTAAAACATCGGATAACATCTTACATCTTACAATGTTGTCATGTATATATATATATATATATATATATATATATATATATATATATATATATATATATATATATATATATATATATATAAAAAGTTTGGGCACACCTTCTCATTCAATGCGTTTTACATTGTAGATTATCACTGAAGGCATCAAAACTATGAATGAACACGTGCAATTATGTACTTAACAAAAAAGTGTGCAATAACTGAAAACATGTCTTATATTCTATTTTCTTCAAATTAGCCAAACTTTGATTTTTTAACAGTGCTGCAAACCCTTGGTGTTCTCTCAATAAGCTTCATGAGGTAGTCACCTGAAATGGAGTCACCTCTGCTGCTGAGGATAAGTTCATCCTAGTCACCAGCCTCAGAAATCGCAAGTTAACAGCAGCTCAGATTAGAGACCAGATGAATACCACACAGAGTTCTAGCAGCAGACACATCTCTAACAACTGTTAAGAAGAGACTGCAGGAATCAGGCCTTCATGGTCAAATAACAGCTAGGAAACCACTGCTAAGGAGAGGGAAACAAGCAGAAGAGATTTCTTTGGGCCAAGAAACACAAGGAATGGACATTAGACCAATGGAAATCTGTGCTTTGATCTGATGAGTCCAAGTTTGAGATCTTTGGTTCCAACCGCTGTGTCTTTGTGCGACGCAGAAAAGGTGACGGATTGTACATGCCTGGTTCCCACCGTGAAGCATGGAGGAGGAGGTGTGATGGTGCTTTGCTGGTGACACTGTTGGGGATTTATTCCAAATTGAAGGCATACTTAACCAGCATGGCTACCACAGCATCCTGCAGAGGCATGCCATCCCATCCGCTTTGCGTTTAGTTGGTCCATTATTTATTTTCCAACAGGACAATGACCCCAAACATACCTCCAGGCTGTGTAAGGGCTATTTGACCAAGAAGGAGAGTGATGGAGTGCTGCGCCTCCACAGTCACCTGAACCCAATCGAGATGGTTTGGGGTGAGCTAGACCGAAGAGTGAAGGCAAAAAGGCGGCCAACAAGTGTTAAGCATCTCTGGGAACTCCTTCAAGACTGTTGGGAAACCATACATATATATATATATATATATATATATATATATATATATATATATATATATATATATATATATATATATATATATATATATATATATATATATATATATATATATATATATATATATATATATATATATATATTTAAAATTGCAACACTCAATATCAGTTACTAAAACAACGGTCAAATAAATATTAATGAACAGAAGTTAGAAGAGAAGAGAAGAGAAGAGAAGAGAAGAGAAGAGAAGAGAAGAGAAGAGAAGAGAAGAGAAGAGAAGAGAAGAGAAGAGTAGAGAAGAGAAGAGGGCAGACACTTGCTGCGTTTTGAGTGTTGGAAAATGAGTGGCTTCTTAATAGAATTCACCATGGTGCCTTTTCATAAGATGTCACACGTAGCTACATACACAGAGAAACACACACACACACACATTCATACACACTCAGAGGACTGTGGGATGTGAGCAAGGCTAATTGAAAAGAACCAAGCAGAGAGAAATCTGATAGCTGGAGTTTGGCCTGAGGGAGGAGGAAGAAACATAGAGAGAGAGAGAAAGTGAGAGAGAGAAAGAGAGAGAGAGACAGAGAGAGAGAGAGGAGAAGGAGGAGGAAAAGATGGGAGGTGAGATATAGAAAAGGGAAAGAGATGGGGGCGAGGAGATGGAGGGAAACAAAGAGTTAAAGAGAGAGTGAAGAAAGAGACTGAGAACACAAACTAAGTGAAAGACAAACCAAAAGTAAAGATGGATGGTGAGACTGCTTCTTTTTTACTTTTTTGTGACAATTTCAAACTTTTAGCAGTTAGTTCATCCAGAAATTTTGCAACAGCTGTGTTTAAAGAGTTAGTTTGCCAAAATAAAGTGAAAACAAACAAATACTGTATTTCTTTCCTCCACGCTGGTTTGATTTGTCTATACAGTGGGTTTTGAGATATCTGTGTGTGAGGTTACCAAAATACAATTCAATTCAATTAAATTTTATTTATAGTATCAATTCATAACAAGAGTTATCTCGAGACACTTTACAGATAGAGCAGGTCTAGACCACACTCCATAATTTACAAGGACCCAACAGTTCTAGTAGTTCCCTCCAGAGCAAGCAATAGAGGTAAATGGAATTTTGTTTGTAGACCTCACAGTTTTGAAGAATTACTACTATTTTCAAACTTTTGTTCAGGTTCTGGAGTGTTTTCAGCTACACCCCTCTGCTGGTTGAAAACTAGGTGATACTTGCTGCAAACAGAAATTGTGGTCGTCACTGTCGCCGCCAGTGTTTGTTAAGTGCTGACTCAGTCAGAACTGTCAGTATTTCTTCAGCAGTCTCACTTTCTTCTGGCCTTGCACATGTCTGATATTATTGACTGTTTTCATGTCTGGCTTTTTGTGGTGCGTAATCATTTTTTAGTTGTGAGTGACATCTTGTATACAGTAAGTCATTGGGTTCATCGGTCACAAAAAAAATAAAAACCACAAAGTTGTTCCAGATTGATGACATATTATAGAATGGAGTTTTCAGGACAAACATGTTCTACCTTCATCCTAATTAAATGCCTTTTTATCCCGGTAGTTTATCTTCTTTTTGCTAATGTTGTTGCAGATTTAAACAACAAGAACCGCAGGGTCTTTTGCCAACAGCACCATGACCAAAATGGAGAGTAAAAAGAGGGAGAGTCCTGCAAAATGTCTCTTTGTCCTGCCCACACACACGCACACACGCACACACACACGCACACACACGCACACACACACACACACACACACACACACACACACACACACACGCACACACACACATCTTGAGGTGGACAAACTGTTTGGACACCAACATGGACTAATGAGAGGTAAGAGTAATTAGTGTTACTGAGATATAGTAACAGCAAAGGACAGAAAGTGAATTATATTATAATCCAAACAAAGGCCATGCACACACACAAACACACACACACACACACACACACAGCAGCAGCACGGCCTTTGTTTCCACCGTCTTAACTCTCACATGTAATTAGCCTCACTCTCTCTGTCCGTCGCAGATACCGATAGCACACAGGAGGGGGTCAGTGTGTGTGTGTGTGTGTGTGTGTGTGTGTGTGTGTGTGTGTGTGTGTGTGTGTGGTTGGGTGGGTGGGTGGGTATGGGGACAGGGGGGATTCTAGCATCTCAAGGGACAGGTTATGACAAATAAGATTAATGTGTCCCCTATTTCCAGACTGGTGCACTGGCCTCTCTTCTGCTCTCTCACACACACTCACATCGTAAAAACACACATACACGCCTCCCTGATAGCCTTTTCTCTAAGGAGAGGGTCCATATGGGGACTAGGGTCTGGTGGGAGTGTGGGTGTGTATGTAGGACGTATTTTCCTTTGTTGTCATGCAGAGCTGAAAAACAATTATGTTTAAAGATGCAATCCAGAGTATTACATGTCTTTGGAGACCTTGACTCACAGCTGTCAATTTTTTTTATCAAAGTTTTAAAGAATTCGTATCTTAGTTTAAGTAAATAATTAAGTAACAACAAATGCATGTTTGTAAACAAAACTAGTATAGGAAATGGTAAACCATACATGAATAACAACTAATACTAAACTTAGTATTACGAAACGTGCATCACTAATCATTACAGTGGGAACTGCAGTAATTTGTCAACCGTCCCATATGAAACTAAAAGTCAACGTTACCAATGTCAATTACCCAAAAGTAACCAACACAACTACGTTAGTATTCAACTATGTCATGGGCGTAACTACGTCACGTAACTGCGTCACGAACTTACGTCCGATTTTTTCCTTAACCAAAATATATTATTGCCTTAAGTTAGTAGTTTTGTTTCACAATGATAACCTTGTATTTAAAACTGCAACCGTTTCTCAACGTTACAAAGAATGGTCAAATGGGCTATTTTGTTTCAGGAGTCAATGGCAAATGACCTAGTCTGTTGTTTAGGTATCTAAACTGTGTTTGGTTTCTGAAGAGTTGTTCTCAGTGAGGGAAATCCATAACCACCACACACCCGCTGCTCAATCATCACGCCCCTGCCCCTTTTCAACTATTGACCTCTGCTCTTTGGCCCCCCATACTTGAGTGGTCATTACACTTCACCAAGACAAAGAGGAAATCTGTCTGTGTGACAGAGACAGACAGATAGACACAGAGAGGGTGAGTCAGCTTACATGAATGATACAAAGTACTGCATGCATAAATGTCACCTTACTGTTCAAATTGCAGGGTCTCTTGTGTGTGTGTGTGTGTGTGTGTGCATGAGTGTGTGGTTCAGAGGTATAATCTTTTCCCCGTATATCCCGCTGTGCTCAATCCCTTAGATCTGAGCCTGTACCCCCGACTGAGACAATGTGTTTGCGTGTGTGAGTGTCTTCAACACCCCCATGGCATCTCTTACACACCCTTGCCTGAGGGCAAAAGCAAAAAAGCAAAAGACACAGACCCTTGAATGGATTTAAAAAATAAAAAATATGTTTTAAAAAAAAAAATTACTTTGATTTGTTGGTGAGGGTGAAAACCATGCACGCAGGTTAATCACTGTAGTTTTTGGAGACATGTACTAGTAGAAGTAGGAGAGGAAGCTGTAGATGCTTTTCCAGAGAAACCAAGTGAAGCATTAAAGAGGACACAAAAAGGGGAGAGAACAGACGAAGCAAAATCAACAATTTCTCAGGCCTAATTGGATTAATAAGAAGTAAAATTAATGTGGGATGATCTGGTGTATGAGTGTTCATGTGTGCAGCAGTTGTTGCGCCTAAAGCAAAAATATGAAGTAAGAAATGAAGACCGATTTAGACGGACACAGAGAGGGAGAGAGACAGATTTGGAGAAACGAGGAAGACAAAAAGAAAATCATGACGGGAAGAAGACAGAGAGAGGGTGATGTTTCTCCTCTCTGTCCTGGTCTGAAACTAATTGGTCCAGGATTAGAGGAGATTATGTATAAAAAATACAAAAAAATTATACAAAGCCTTCCACAGGTCCGGTTTCCATGGTGATCATCTGCTGTGCAACAGTACAACTGCAACAGGAAGAGAAAATAAAACCAGTTGCTAATTACCAGAAAGACACTTTCAAACAAATGATACAAGAGTGTTTAGATTAATACTAAACCTTGTTATCGATCCAAACAGGTAGTGAACCAGTAACAGTTTTACAGCCTGATAACACCAGGCAGCCAAACTGTGTAGTCTAATGTAAATACAGGAAAGGATTGTGTATCAATGCTGCTTATCTGTTTAGTGAAGCTCTGCAAGAAAGAACAACAATCCTTACTTATCATGATGCATTTAACAATAGAAACATCTTAAGAACAAAAGATGTGCAGGTCAATTTTACTTTAAATATGGTTGTACTTCTTTTAAACTTGTTTTTTGTATATACTGTTGTTGTACGGGTTAAACGAAAGAGATTTAACATGTACATTAGTGAGTGTAACAGATTGCAGGCCATTTTCAGACCAACTTTAGGTCTCAATGTTTTTTTGCAAGGCAGTGCACTGGCCAGTCAAATACATGCAAGCATACATTCCTGGTAGATTATTTTGGATGATTATAATATCTTTCTTTTTATGTCTCAGGGTATAATAAACCATTGTGCAGTGTTGTAGCTTCTGATAAGTCTTAAAACTAAACATCCGCTTAGAAGCCATACTTTTAAACTTTGCAATTAACCAAGCTAGATGTTTCCCCTTGCTTCCAGTCTTCATTTCAAAATATTTGTTAAGCTAATCAACTCCTGGTTCCAGGTCCATTTTTACTGTACCATAATGAGCAAGAAAGTGAAATAGCTGTCTAAGCTCACTATGCATACAATTCATTTTGTCATGTTGCATGTTACACTATGATTGTAACATGTAACAAAACTCATTGTAAGACCACATGCATCTATTCATTTTAAATCTGGATCTGTTTTCTGTTAAATGTTCCCTATAAAGAATATTTAAATTATAGATTAGATGAATGCAAACATTACAACCACAAAAAAACATAAATAACACATAACAGAAAAACCCATCATGAAATTGAACAAGACCAAACACACTTTTAAGGTAGTATATGAAATGGATAGTTTTTGAAGTGCTACCATTAAAATCAAGTTTAATTGGTTGCATTAATCACAAAAACAGTTAGCAGTGGAAGGACTGTCATTTTTTTTCTTTAGCCAGTGCACATGACAGCAGAAAAAACATTAAATATCTCATGATACTGATAGAAGAAGTCGTTGATATTTAAAAAAAAATACATACAAAAAAAATTCAAAAATAGTGAGAGAATAAGAACAGGGCAGAGGTGTGGAGAAAAAAAGCAAAGTTCCTGAGGCGTCACACAGTGTGAACAGGTACACTTCTCAAAAATGTTAAACTTCAATTATTTGCTGAGACATTTTGTTTCAACATCCAAAAAAGCATCTGCTGTTATTTAAAAACAGGCTTTTACCTTTCAGAAAGCCTCTGATACTCCGTCTGATTACAGATCTCAGCTTAAACACTCACATGTGCTGGTTTAGGCTTCAGATCCAGCTCTGTACTTTTTCTTGGGTGACACGCTGCTGGTTCGTCTGTAAAATGCACTTGACTCTGAAGCAGAAAGCTTTCCTCCCTGTCAGTCTTACAGGCTGATCAGAAAGGCTAAGACATCTTTTTTTTTTTTGTTCCATCACTGCTTCTGAAATATATTCTTCAATCTGTAGAGAGGGCATCACAGACAGTAGCTGTGACATGCAGATGCAACAACTAACCAATAACAAGAAATTTGGTGAAATAGGACACATTTCATATCTTGTTCTTTTTATTTTCTTCTACTGGCAATGTTTAGATTTTTGTGTCTTTTGAGGTCAATTGGTACGAATTAAAGTTACCATTGGAAGTTTTTGGCCACTAGTAGCTATGGAGCAATGTTTTTATGAGTGGTCTGTGCAAGAGGATGCACACGCATGCACATGGGAGCCACCATACTTTTTATGCATATTTTGTTTATGAATCATTGTTATGTTCTAAAAACATAACCAAAAGATCACTGATTCCAAACAGCACAGCTATTTTAGTCTCTCTTTCTCAGTCACACACACACACACACACACACACACACCTGGTCCTTTCCTTTCTTGCTCGACCAGATGTTATCATTGAGATTTCAATGTAAAATCAAGTGTGAGAAATGTTTTAATTATCTAGCCACCTGGACAGGGTTGTAGCATGCAGACACACGCACGCGCACACACACACACACACACACACACACACACACACACACACAAATTGTTTCAGGTAACAGATGTTGTCCTTCTTTTGATTAAAGTCAACAAATTAAGACATTGTACCCAGTCACTGCTGCAGAAACAACACAGTATTCTATAATCGGCTGTAGGGGAATACTGCAGATTGTTTAGTACTCAATGCAATCTTGGTTACTAGACTTCTTACTGTGTAAGAAGAAAGTGAATTCGTGAAAAAAGTGGAAATGGTTTTCATTAGTATTAATTTCATTGAAAAGTTAAATAACATCACTAATGTGAAAAAGGTGTGGAATATTCAAATTTTGAAATAAGTTCAGTAATGCCAAAGTATGTTTGAACACGGTTTGAATTTATATTCTACCTGAAAGTATGAGTATGTCTGAAAAAGTTTTTATGTCTAAAAAGTTATAGTACGGTATGTAAAAAAGTGATTAAAAAAGTCATAGTAAAGTATGTAAAAAAAGGATAAAAAGTAATTGTATAGTATGTTGAAAAAAGTCATAGCAAAGTATGTTGAATAAGTGATAAAAATGCCAGTAAAGTATGTTGAAAAAAAGGGGTATAGTATATGGAAAAGAAATTGTAGTATAGTATGGCGAAGGTCAAAGTGTAGTATTGCAAAAAAAGTATATAGGATAGTATGTATATATAGTATGTATATTATAGTAAAAAAAGGCATAGTACTAATAATAATAGATGTGCATTTTAATATTTTATAAGGGGCTGTTTTTAGGGGCAATGGCAATATGCAATTATATTTTTTGGCAATAGGAATGCAATTTATTTACTTTTATTTGTACTCTTTAATAATGTTACCTATTTATAATGTAAATGACTTGTTTTGACTTTCTGAGTAATGTTGTAAAAACACAAATGGCAAATAAAGTTCTTGATTCTTGATTCTTGATTCTACTGTATATTGAAAAAAAAATTATTGTATAGTATGTTGTAAAAAAAAGTCATAGTGTAGTATGTTGTAAAAAAGTAATGGAAAAAGTCATAGTGTAGTATGTCAAAAAAAGTCACATAAATGTCAAAGCATTGTGTGTTGAAGAAAGTCATAAAAAGTCACAGCATAGAATGTTGTTTTTTTACAAAAAACACATTATGTTATGTAATGACTTTTTTCGACATACTATACTATGACTTTTCATGATATACTATACTATGAATTTTTTCGACATACTATACTATGACTTTTCATGATATACTATACTATGACTTTTTTCGACATACTATACTATGAATTTCTTATGACTTTTTTCGACATAGGCCTACTATACTGTGACATTTTTTCAACTTACTATACAATCACACTTTCAACATTACTTTTTGGGACATACTTTACTATGACTTTTTTCAATACACTATAATATTACTATTATAAGTCATAGTATAGTAAGTCAGAAAAAGTCATAGAAAATTATGTTAGAAAGAGTCATGATATAGTATGTCGGAAAAAAACATAATAATGTACTTTGTAAAAAAAAGTCATAAAATATCGTAGCATAGTATGTAGTATATAAACGTTATAAAAAATCTATTTTTTGGCAAAAAAGTAATTGTAAAATATGTTAGAAAAAATCATGAAGTATTGAAAGATTTAACCCTCAACCTCACATCATCATTTTATCCTCTAGCAGCTTATCTCACTGAGCTATTTGCGAAGCTCATGGAGGAATGGTTAGGAGCTGTATTTAGCGTTCACCCTACTAAAGATAAAAAAGTCATACAAGAGTATGTCGGAAAAAAGTAATAGTATAGTGTGAAAAAAACTCATTTTATATTATTTTGGGAAAACTCTGGTATGTTGAAGAATTGAACCCTTAACCTCAAATCTAGGAATCTTATGCTTAGCAGCTCATCTCACTAAACTGTTTGTAAAGCTCATTGAGGATGGTTTTAGTTATATTATTCATAATATTGTAGGTAGAAAAATGTCATAAAAAAGTCATAGTATAGTATGTCGAAAAAAGTGATGAAAATTCATAGTATGCTATGTCGGAAAAAAGTCATAACAAAGTCATAGTATAGTATGTCGAAAGAAAAGTCATAGTAGCCTATAGTTTCTTGGGACAAAACAGTACAGTGATGGGAATTAGGGTGTTACTTTTTTCAGTAACGAGTAATCTAATTGATTACTGTTCCCATCTTAATAACACCATTACCATCATTGATGGTCATTCATCAGACCAACTTGATCTCTGAGCTGAGAGACAAAGACTTTATTTCTTCCTTGGTTAGTGGGCAGTGCACGAGACATGTGCATAAATGCTGATGATTGGCTGAGGTTGACTAAAATTTCATGGTAAGCCAATGGGCGGGTGTTCATAAGCAAGCATAGTCGGACACACAACGAACAACACAAGCGAGTCAGTCAAAGCTAAAGATTTCCCACCGTCGTCATAAAACATAGGCACTATGACTCTAGAGTAGCTACTTGCTCCAAAGCTAATTGTTGTCACTTTCTCACTTCTCCCTCACTCTATCACACACACACACACACACACACACACACACACACACACACACACACACACACACACACACACACACACACACACGCCGGCTCGAAGCACACATCAGGCCATTAACGTTATTTGCACTACAAAGAGTGTATATATTAGTTGTTTATTTTTACTATTCTGCTTAACAAGCATTATCTAATTTTGCCCAGTTATGGCCTGTTGAGGGGCAATATATATCAAAAGTTCCAAAACATCTATGTTGTTATTTGTATCAATCCACTTGACATAATATCTACATACATGGCATACTCACTTGGTCCCACAGCAACATTAAAAGAGTCTAGATTTGTGTACAGTTTCTGTTAATAATGTATTGTAGTGTGAGTGTCTATTTCATTATAATATTCAGCTTTATCATAAGTAATAATAATAAATAAATAATAATAACATTATTATAAATAATAATATATAATAATAACATGCACATGTATTTTAAGTTCCATTAAAGAGGGGGGGAGGTGGGATCACATTTGAGCATTTAAAAATGTACTTGAACATAACGCATTAGTTACTTTCTGAAGTAACTAGTTACTTTTATAATTTGTAACTGCAAATTTAGTTACTTTTTGGAAGAAGTAACTAGTAACTGTAACTAATTACTTTTTAAAGTAACTTGCCCAACACTGGCGCTCTAGACCTATTCTATCTGTAAAGTGTCTCGAGATAACTGTTGTTATGATTTGATACTATAAATTAAATAGAATTGAATTGAATTGAATTGAATTGAATTGAATTGAAAAAGTTAACAAATTCATTGAATGCTATGTTGGAAAAAAGTGAAAAAAGTCATAGTATAGTATGTCGAAAGAAAAGTCATAGAAAAATAAGTCAAAATAGTCATTAAAAAATCATAGTATAGTATGTTGAAAAAAGTCATAGTGTAGTATGTTGGAAAAAAGCCATATTATACCATGTCGAAAAAACTCATGGAAAAAGTATGTTGAATAAGTGTCAGAGTATAGTATGTCGGAAATAAATTCACAGTAAAGTGTCAAAAAAAAGTCTTAGAATATTGAACCCTCAACCTAAAAATCTTCATTTTGACCAAGCAGCTAAGCTCACTGAGCAATTTGTGAGTCTTAAGAAGTAATGGCATGGAGTCATATTTATTGTCTAAACTAAAAAAGTCATAGTATAGTACGTCAAAAAAAGTCATAGGATAGTATGTCAATAAAAGGTCATAGTATAGTATATCAAAAAAGTCATAAAAAAATCATAGTATAGTATATCTTAAAAGTCATAAAAAATCATAGTATCTCATGTTGAAAAAAAGTCATAATAAAGTCATAAGATGTTGAAAAAAAGTCATAGGATAGTAAGTGGATAAAAAGTCATTGTATAGTATGTCATGAAGAGTCATGAAAAAGACATTGTATAGTATGATGAAAGAAGTCATTAAAAAGTCATAGTACAATATGTCAGAAAAAATTGTTAGTATTGTATGTTGGAAAAAAGTTACAGTGTGGTGTTTCAGAAAAACACTATTGTGTTGAAGAATTGAACCCTCAACCTCATATCTTGAAATTTCATGTCGAGCAACTTATCTCTCTGATCTATTCAGGAAGTAAACCATGGTTTAGAGCTATTGTTCAAACTAATGAAGCCAAAAAAGTCATAGAAAAGTAGAAAAAAATCATAACAAAGTCATAGTATAGTATGGTAAAAGATAATAATAAGACATAAAATAATCATAATATACTATGTTAGAAAAAAGTCTTAGTATAGTATTTGGAATATAGTCATAAAAATGGCATTGTATGGTATGTCGGGAAAAAAATCATTGTACAATATTTTGGAAAAAAGTTATATACTATGTCGGAAAAATATCATAGATCAAAGACAAATCAAAAACTCAACCTTAAATCTTTATTTTATCTGTAGTGGCTTATTTCATTGAGCTATTTGTGAAGCTCATTGACCAATAGTTTGGAGTAGGATTTATTATTTTTTTATTTATATTTATTATACTGAAGACAAAGGGGTTTTGACAATGTCATAGTATGGTATGTCGAAAAAATTTAATAGTATAGTATGTTGGAAAAAGTCATATTATAGTATTTCGGGGAAAAAAGTAATAGTATTGGATGTCGGAAAAAAGTCATAGTATTGTATTTTGCAAAAACACTAATATGTTTATGTTAATAGTCAACCTCATACTGTATCTAGAAAGTCCATGTTTAGCAGCTAATCTCAATGAACTATTTGTGAAGATCATTAAACAATGGTTTAGAGCTTGTAGTTAGTGTTCGAACTAATGAAGACAAAAAGTCATACATAATTCATAATATGGATTATGAAGAAAGAAATCATAAAAAGTCATTGTATTGTATCTTTAAACAAGATATAGTATAGTATGTCGACAAAAGTCATTAAAAAGTCATAGTGTGGTATGTCAAAAAAGTCATAGTATAGTATGTCTAGTATAGTACCAAGCAGCTAAGCTCACTAAGCCATTCGTGAGGCTGAAGAAGTAATGGCTCAGAGTCATATAGAATCGTATAAACTAAAAAAGTCATTGTATAGTAAGTCTGAAAAAAAGTCATAGTATAGTGCATCAAAAAAAAGTCATAGGGTAGTATCTTGATAAAAAGTCATAGAATAGCATGCTAAAAAAAGTCATTAATAAAGTCATAGCATAGTATGTTTAATAAGAGTCCGAGGATAGCATGTCAGAAATAAAGTTATAGTATAGCATGTTGAAAAAAGTCATAAAATGTCATTGTATGGTATGACGTGGAAAAAAATTGTAAAATATGTAAAATATTTTGGAAAAAAGTTATTTAGTATGTCAGAAAAAAATCATAGATCAAAGCCAAATCTTAAATCTTTATTTTACCTGTAGCAGCTTGTCTCACTGAGCTGTTTGTGAAGCTAATTGAATCATAGTTCAGAGTTTGATTTATCAAGAAAAAGAGTTATGAAAATGTCATGTCGAAAAAAAAAATTAGAATATAGTATGTCGGAAAACAGTCACAGCATAGCATTTTGGAAAAACACTAACAAGTTGAAAAATTGAACCCTCAAATCTTGAAATTTTATGTTCATCAGCTTATCTCACTGAACTATTTATGAAATATACAAAACGTGTGCAGTTTCCTGCCCGTGAAGCTCTACAAGGTGCACCTTTTGGGGCTCCAAAGAAAGCTGTGAGAAATCTGACAAATTACCTCAAGCAATGGCCCCTGAGTCAGCATCAGTTAGGGTTGAAGACTAAAAGTATAAATCTCAGACTGAACTGTCGGCGGTCGAGTTGCATTGTGGGTAATGTAGGCGCCTGGTTTTGACAATGAAGAATGCAAATGAAAGAATGTGTGGAATAAAAAAAGACAAAATATCTGCTCCTGTTCCTGCATCAATTTTTATCCTTTTTCCTAAATAATACCCATCATTGGTTAACAATGTTATAGGAGTGCAATGCTAAATTGATGGAGTACAAATCCATCTTGATATGATGTCAAGCCATGTCTAGATACAATTGCTAAAGTATAATTGGACAATGGCTGTCCTTGGGAGAAGTTAAGCAAATGTTTTCATCATCTTCAGTTTTGTTGTTTTAGTGTTCAATCCCATATTAAATATGTTCATATATATAGCATTAGCAAAAAATGTTTTGTGGTAAAAATAATGCCATTTTCCACATATTGGTACTGATTGGGAGATGTTAGTCTGTGTTTAGTCAGGTTGTGGTTAGCCTAGCATAGCATAAAGACTGATAACAGGGGGAAACAGCTAGCTGGGCTCTGTCAAAAGTAAATGTGCTTCAAAAGCCTACCAGCCACTCTTAAACTAGTTTATTTACACAATGTACCTTACCTTGTTTGATTATTCCATATACATGAACAGGAGTGTAAAACATTACACTCCACTGTCCACATTCCCTTTCTCTGTTTCTCTTTTTTTTCTTACCCATCCCCACCCCGTTTAATTTTCTTTTCCTTTTTTACTATATTTACTCTATTCTTTCACTGTCTATTTTTTCTTTCAACCTGCCACCCTTCCTCTCTGTCACTTCCCAGTTCACTGAGATAAATATGGGAAAACCAAACCAATCAGGCCATGACACGGTTATTATTTTTAAGTAACGATTTTTTAAATTGTCTCTCTCTCTCTCTCTCTCTCTCTCTCTCTCTCTCTCAGATCAGAATCAGAATCAGCTTTATTGCCAGGTATGAAGACACATACTAGGAATTTTTCTTTGGAGCATCGTTGCTCACACTGTGCTTACACACAAAACAACCAAAACAAAAATATACACACTGATATATATATACACAATATATACATACTCTAAACAGAACAATATAGACTTATGAGTGAACAAAGAGTTAAATAAAAATTATTTAAATATGGAGCATAGTGCAAGGATACTGGGATAAATCGTATGTTATCACATGAACAGTATGAAAATTATGGACAGTTCTGAAATAGGAAATAGAATGATGAATAAATAACAAATAAGAGAGATGTGAGAATGGGAATGATGAGTAAATGGTAAATAATAATAATAAGTGAGATAAGAGAATGAGAATGATGAATAATACTAAATAAGTGGAATAATAAGTGGAACCAGTAAACAGGTGCTGTAGAGACAGTGTTACTGGGTTATTGACCAGAATTGAACTGACACTGTGGGTCAGTAGTCAGCTGTTCAACAGAGAGATGGCTTGTGGGTAGAAACTGTTCCTGAGTCTGTTGGTTTTGGCGTACAGTGCTCTGTAGCGCCTACCAGAGGGGAGAAGCTGGAACAGGTTGTGTCCGGAGTGAGATGGGTCTGCAGTGATGGTTCCTGCCCGTTTCCTGACTCTAGAAGAGTATAAGTCATGAACGGAGGGCAGGTTCTGCAACTCTCCGTTGTAGTCTGCTCCGGTCCTTTTTGGTGGCAGATCCAAACCAGACAGTGATGGACGAGCAGAGGACAGACTGGACGATGGCTGTGTAGAAGTGGACCAGCAGCTCCTTAGGCAGGTTGAGCTTCTTGAGCTGGCGCAGGAAGTACATCCTCTGCTGGGCCTTTTTGATGATGGTGTCTGTGTTGGGCTCCCACTTCAGGTCCTGAGATATAGTGGATCCCAGAAACCTGAAGGATTCCACAGCAGACACAGGGCTGTTGAGTATGGTGATGGGGGGAAGAGTGGGGGGTCTCTTCCTGAAGTCCACGGTCATCTCCACAGTCTTGAGCGTGTTAAGCTCAAGGTTGTTCTGACTGCACCAGAGAGCCAGCTGATCCACCTCCCGTCTGTAGGCCGACTCATCACCGTCCCGGATGAGGCCGATGACCGTTGTATCGTCAGCAAACTTTAGGAGTTTAACAGATGGGTCTCCTGAGGTGCACTCATTGGTGTAGAGGGAGAAAAGCAGTGGGGAGAGCAACCCTGGGGGGCGCCAGTGCTAATAGTCCGTGTGCTGGATGTGATGTTCCCCAGCCTCACCTGCTGACTCCTGTCAGTCAGGAAGTTTGTGACCCACTGACAGGTGGAGGCTGGCACAGTGAGCTCGGAGAGTTTTGTGCTGAGGATTTCCGGGATGTTGAACGCTGAGCTGAAGTCCAAGAACTGGATCCTTGCATAAGCCCCTGGAGAGTCGAGATGTTGCAGGATGTAATGCAGTCCCAGTCCCAGTCTCTCTCTCTCTCTCTCTCTCTCTCTCTCTCTCTCTCTCTCTCTCTCTCTCTCTCTCTCTCTCTCTCTCTCTCTCTCTCTCTCTCTCTCTCTCTCTCTTTCACACACACTCACTCTCTCTCTTGCTATCTCTCCCTCTGTCTCTCCATCATTCTCAATCAGTATTCTGTCCATTTACTGGGATTGAAAAATTGCAATACTATAAGATTTTTAAACCCATGAATTAATAATCAATAACATTTGACCAATGTTGTGTGTGTGTGTGTGTGTGTGTGTGTGTGTGTGTGTGTGTGTGTGTGTGTGTGTCTGTGCGTGCATGCCTTATGAAGGATTCCCAGAAGAAGCTTACTTGCCATGAAGTAAGACACAATCTATACACACATTCATAAGTGAGCCATGCACTTAGAGGATCAATAATAAAACCAAATAAAAGAGCATCCATAAAAAATCTGAATACATGCACAAACTTCATGTATTATGCTAATCATGCTCAATATTTTTTATTTTATCTCTCTTGAAGGCAAACCAAGGTAAGTCAGCTAATAATGAATCCTTCCTATAAAAAATATGTGGATGATGACGGTGATGTAGCCATTCGTTGTTTGCATTGGATACATTTAATGTAATGAGCATTGTTTTATATTGGCTTGCATAATTACATTTTCCGTCTGTTCAACATATGACAGGCCTACTGTTTGTTTTCTGTGTAATCTTATGTTTTTTGTATCTTGTGTTCAAATTAGTGCGAGTTCTGTGTATGGCTGCAAGACACATTTCAAGTTAAAGTTGGAGTTTGTTAAGTTATTTATAATAATTCAGTCAGACAACTCACATTTAAAATGTTTATTATAGCAGCAGAACATGTTTTTGACAGCCAGACTCCATCCTCCAAGTACTTTGATTTACATCAGATATTGGCAAATGATGATAAAGTAGCTTTCCCCTGGCCAGAGGCAGGCAGCAATACAGGGGCAGGGCATTAGCAGTATTGACAAGGCAGAGATGGGGAAATTGTGCAGCTTAAATACACCGCCAAAATGAGGGAGTGCGTTTGGTTAATGATACAGGTAGTGAGGCATGTCACGTGGGTGTACAGCAGTACAGCTCGAATTGACTGCATGAACAAGCTCACAAGCGTCACAAGAAATTATGAACAATTACAAGCAAAAACTGGGACATAAGAACGTGTCCCAGGGCCAAAAGATACATAGAGGAAAGACGGGAAGGGGGAAAACATAAAAAGAATGCAACAGAAAGAGTGATGTCCACGTCCACATAAACAGAGACCCACATAGACAAACCACAAGGGACGAATCACATACGCAAACAGAAGTAAAAGCTGAAGCACAAATTTACAACAGGGATTTCAAGGACTCAGTAATGTGAAGCCAAGTGTCCAACGTCTTTCCTGGGGCTCCATTAATGCGAGCAGAAGAGAGTTCCATCTACACAACATCCAAAAAAGAAAGGATCCATGCACGAGCAGACAATTTATGAGGTGGCTTTTTTTTGACGGGTTGCAATCATTTTATCAGCTGTAAGTCCAGCAAACAGCATGTTTTTGAGCTTTAGAGAGCTGAAAGGCTGACAGGTCATTCAGAATCAATCACATTGACAGTAACGGATACAGCAACTTTAATCAAGCCAGAAATTTTGGATGCAATATTGTTCCAGAACTGACCAGCAGGAGAGCAGTCCCAGTGTTATGGCTCGGGGAATATGAGGACCTAGAAGCAGAGAGCAAGCAGGCGAAAGTTGAGCTAGAGGATTTATTTGACCAACAAAACAATGAACGAAGGGAGTCCTGGGGCCTGTTGCACGAAAGTAGAATAAAGATATCCAGGATAAGTGAAAAAGTGCCGCTTGACTTAGTGTGATCTACTAATCACGGCTTAATCGATGTCAAGCCAGGTGTAGATAACTGGGATAAGTGTACGTTCGCAGCTTTCTTAAATAGACAACGGTATCGATCACAGATTTACTGATGCAGAAATGGAGACGACGCATGCGGTACCCAATGAGCAGCAGCTTCTACGAGGAGGTGAAGCATATAACATGCAGAAAAGGAAATACGGCTCTTATTAAACAAAGAGCAAAAGCCGAACAGACTATAGCGGATTGACTGAATACGTAAGGATGCAAAAATATCTACTTAGCCTATCAGTCCACTTTTTTATTTTACAAAGTTGTAGGCTACACTGTGTTTTAATTGCTTTAAATATGCTAGTTTCATGTTTTGTTTTTATGTGATAAATGTGCTGGTTTTACCGTAAAGTGTCTTTGAGTAGCCTACCATGTAAAGCGTCTTTGAGTAGCTTACCATGTAAAGCACACTATAAATAAAATGTATTATTATTTAGCCTACTTTGCCTTAAAAGTGAGCAGAGGGAATTAATGTTCCTCGGGAGATGTACCCTAAGGACTATAGGCTTAATTTCAAACCCTTATTCACAACGAGAGAACATGTTTTTCAACCATATGCACACATCACTATAAGCTATGTCTAATTCTAAATATCTTTGTACAATTAATGTTCTTACAGAACAATCAGAAAGGGATAAAAACTAGAAAAAGAAGTAAGCGACTTCAATACACGCTGTGACCATTTATGTAAAACAATATTCGTGTTTTTTGACACATAACAAGTAACAGCATCAAATTAAATATATTAAGAAGCATTGTGGTGTTCCCTGTGTGCTGAATGTAAACTACACTATATACGTATATAGGCCATGTTATTGGTCCAGTGATGTGAGACTTATTGAGAAGGTTATGAAACCAAAGTAAGTTATAATAAAAAAACATATTACACATTACAGAGTAACACAAACTGGCCTTTATTAGAGAAGGACAAGTAACAAGAAAATGAAATCATGAATGTACTGGTCTCTGACCAGTCTGCCATTAATATCATATCTGGGAATATAGCCCCATTGTCCCACTTGATCTCCGGAGCACGTCCTGTATAAACCTGAAGCTGCACAGACCACGGACGCCGCGCTGCTCATCTTTACTTTTACAGAGAGAGTGGACACTGACGTGATGCACAGGTCTGCCGGCAGGCAGCGGCCACCGGGCAGCGGCCCCACGCCAGGCAGCCTCGACACACTACCGTCCCACAGAGAAAAGTCCAGACTCTCCCGATTGCCACTCCACATCTGGGTGCCAGTGCAACCATTTCTAACCATCTAAACAATTGCTATAGTAGGGTTTAAATCAAACTCATGACAACAATAGTGACAAATAGGCTAATGCATGTTAAGAAAAATAAAGCAGAACACATGCAGAAGACAACGGAATAACTGTTAAACACGTTTATTTCGGTTCAGATCGGCAGCTGATTTAACACATGAGACTCCAGGATTACTCTTAGCCTGGCTGTTAGCCTGCTCTGGACCAGGCTAGCCGCAAAGAATACATATCCATGGTTACTTGGCTGGTTTCATGCAACCGAGTCAAAGCTAAATTCATCCAGGATAACTTGAATATCCCAGCTTAATCCATTATCCTGGTTTTGTGCAACAGGCCCCAGAGTTCAGCAGGCAAAAACGTCTTCCAGAAAGTAACGAACAAGAGAACAGGGAATCCAAACAAAAAATGTAATCCAAAAACAGTAACTAGAGAAGAAAGAAAAAACAGCACTGAACCCAACTGAAACTGGCACTTGAAAACACTACAATGATCGGACACAAGACAAAGGGAACACAAAGACTACATACACCAGGTAACGAGCAAACACGGGACAAGACAAGATAAGACAAGACAGAAAACAAGACCATATAACAGGAAACGGAGCAAAATACAAAACAGAAAAACAGACTACCAAAATAAGATCAAACACCAAAACCATAATCCCCAGAACATGTGAAGATATGTAGCTTGAGTTTTTATTGGGCAAAAAGTACATAAAGGGCTGTCAATTACTTTCATGTGGTGCATTTTTATGGAAGTGAGATATGTCCTATGAAGGAAATTGTAGTGAATGATGATCTGGATTGCTACTTGATACTTCTGGAATGTTAGACCAAACATCA
The DNA here is from genome assembly GCA_013375575.1 of Percina caprodes. Classification (NCBI taxonomy): domain Eukaryota; kingdom Metazoa; phylum Chordata; class Actinopteri; order Perciformes; family Percidae; genus Percina; species Percina caprodes. The sequence goes on along the minus strand of JABXJD010000021.1, from coordinate 569,635 downwards.
TGCCAGTCAGTACTCAGGGATGGGCAATCGCCTGCCCAGATCCTCTCAACAGGAAGGGCAGAGCGGCCAGAAAAAGCCTGGATACCATACCACAGTTTTTAGGCTGCATAGTAAATAACTTCTGAATAGAATGAATGGGCAAAGGCCTCTGCCAGGGAACACTGTATGCTTTGAGTGCTGATCTCAATTGAAGGTAAAATAAAAAGAGGAACGTGTTAGATTGAATGCATTTTGTAAGTCCCAGAAGGGTAACAAGCCAACCATGCCAAAAATGTCTTTTAGACAATTAACTTTCCTTTGTTCCCATTGTGGGGCTGTTATCTGCCTCCCACCAATCAGGAGTGCGGTATTATTGAATAATGGGGAAAGTGTGCCAGTTACAAGCCATATGGCCCTATGTTTCAGCTAATCTTCTAATTTCGATAAGATGAGAGATAATGGGACCAAAGCATAGCTGGCACTGTTGGCAAAATGAACATCATGGAGTGACCAAGGTTCTGTCATAGCACTTTCTAAGGTATGGTGACACAAATGACAAATAACGCAGGATTGAAGGGGCAATCTTGGCAAGAGGATCTAGAAACTGGAAATAAAAAGGAGGAAGTGTCCGGTTAAGACTTCAGCTGAGGGATTAGAATACAAAGCTGTAATCATGCTAATACAAGTTTTACCATGGCCCATCACCTCTAAGACTGACCATAAAAATGGCCACTCAAGTCTGTCAAATGCTTTCATTGCATTAAAAGAAAGAAGTGACATTGGGGGCTTACTGTCCTCCGCTGCATCAACAATGTGGAGAAGGCGTCTAACAGTATCTGCTGCTTGTCTCGTTTTTATGAATCCTGTTTGGTTGGAGTTCACCAACTTTGCAATATGAGACTCCAAGCGCCGGGCTAGGAGCTTTGCAAAGATTTTTATATCAGCATTAAGCAGCCTCAGAGGTCGATAGCTAGACCACACTGTAGGATCCTTATATTTTTTCAAAAGTAAAGAAATTAAGGCTGTGTTAACATCCCTTGAGACTTCCCCTTTTCAGTTGAGAAGTTAACCATGTCAAGAAGGAAAGGGTCCAACTTTTCCCAAAAAGGTTGCATAGAATTCCAGGGGGATCCCATCAAAGCCCAGTGATTTTCCTTTTTGTATATTCTGTACTGCCACCTGGACTTCATGACAATTCAACAGTAGTTGTTACACTGTGGAGTTTTAAAGACATGCTCATTACAGAATCAGGCAGGGAAACAAAGACAAGTGTCATAAGTCAGAATTTGTTGGAATCTGCTGCTTGGATTTTGACAATTTCAAGTTGAGTTGCATCTGAAACTTTATTGAAAATTAAAACTAACAAAGGGAAAAGCAGCTGCCCTGCTGCTCAGTGTCAGGACAGTTAAGATGTAGTCATGATGGGTTTGAAAAAATCAACACTGTGACTTCTATTCTATCCACTGCAGTTCCTTTAAATCTTGCATCAGAATGACTAAATGAATTAATTTCTGTAAAAAGAGATGGGAAAGAGATCAGGATTAAATCTGGGAAAAATCCTTCTTTTTTTCCCCGATCTTTTCACTCCAACAATGTGCAGCTCTGTAGGAAATTGTCTTGTGTGTGTGTGTGTGTGTGTGTGTGTGTGTGTGTGTGTGTGTGTGTGTGTGTGTGTGTGTGTGTGTGTGTGTGTGTGTGTCCAGGGAACATATAACTGGATTAGCCGTCATGCTTTTATTTCTGTAATGGAAACATCAGGCTCAGAAAGAAAGTAGGGCTAAGGGCAGACAGCGAGTGTGTTCAAGATAGTGGTGGAGAGACAGAGAAAGACAGGCAGACAGACACAGTGTTGGACGTGATGAATGTGTGTGTTGAGAACATCCACAGGTTTGCATGACAGACTCTGTAACAAAGAGTGACATGACGATAGGGCGGTGTAAAAACAGGTCACTGGACAGTGTGTGTTTTGTCTCAAAGATTAGCAGCACAGGGGTCAGGGGGTGTTTATGTGTGCCTGCCTGCCTGCCTGCCTGCCTGCCTGCCTGCCTGCCTGCCTGCCTGCCTGCCTGCCTGCGTGCGTGCGTGCGTGCGTGCATGCATGCATGCGTGCGAGCGTGCGTATGTATGTATCAGGGGCAGATGTCTGGGGTCCCATGCCATAAGGCAGCTTGTGTGTGTGAGTTTCTGTGTGTTGCTGTCTGTTCATGTGTGTGAAGTGATGTGCAGCCAATCAATTTAATATCCTCCCTTCAGTGGTTTGTGAGGCCGACAGCGAGCGACTGTTGACATGATTTCAGTTCAGACATGAAGCAACAGCAAAGAAAGTCAGAATCGTTGACTCTCATCACATCCGGATAACAACAAACAAAACAATATTACACTGACAAAAGCTGTTGTACATTTGTTGAGACAGGAAAATTAACCGGTGGGTCACTTGTGTATGTATATAAACAGACCAAATCTTGACAATTGTCTGAATAGAACTGCTGCTGTTGCTTGTAAATTACAAAACTAAAAGTTAAACTTCCCATTAGAAATGAATGGTATCTAACAAAAGCAAAAACATTACTCCTTTGTTTCTAAATTAACAGCCATTAATTTTGAAATCTCAAATCAAACAGTAAATCAAACAAATAAAGCAAGTGTTATTAATTACACTCAAGCAATAATCAAAATAGTTAGCCCAAACATAAAGTTAACAGCTAACCTCTGTTATAAATCTGAAAAATGAAACACCACATTTAAATACCAGTTCAGATCGGTCCTAACAGAAGGTTTAAGGACTGCAGCTCAAATTAATTAGTTCCTGTGATTAAACAGAGCAGCTGCACCACCTGGTGGTTACATAACGCAGGAAATGCACACACACACACACACACACACACACACACACACACACACACACACACACACACACACACACACACACACACACACACACACACACACACACAGGTGTTCCAAATCTCTTTATCAGAGGCATGATGTGACCGTGTTACAGTATTATGGGCAGATCAATGTTTGCTGTAAAGACAACGCAAAAATGCTAACTTGATCTTTCATTATTGTATTGTATGATCTATATTATTGTATTATCTCTCAAGACCCTCCTTCAGTGTTCTTCTGTCATTCTATCTCATTTTGTTAAGGTCAGGTTCATGTTGTGTGTGGTGGACATGTTGAACCAGACAAGGTCATGATGTTAAAATGTCATGACATTTTTAATCACGCTGTAACAACAGATTCACAATGTTTAATTGTTTTCCTGTCAGTCAGTGTTTTTAGATCAAGTTAGTTAGTTTAGTGTCAAGTTCTGTACTGATCGTGTGTAGATACAAAGTGTTGAAACAAACAGGGACAAAGTTGAATGTTGACGGACTATAGCAGTAGCTATAGCTTAAATTTATAAAGGCTAAACCTGGTCTACGCGTTACCCTAATGTTGAAGAGCACTCATCTGTGAAGTTGTCTATAAACTAGTCATTTCTCCATGCAGCTGACCCAGCTAGCAAGTTTTTAATAAACCTTTGTCCTTTTGTCTTCATAGCTGACATTTCAGTCACTTCACTTTCGAGAAAGTTATTTCCCTTAAATCGTCACCATTAAAAATGGAGAAAAGTTGTCAAGTTGGTGAAGCAATGTTTGTGACAAATGATTTTTTAAGAAGTCATCATTTTACAAGGAAATGTACAGAGTGATGGACAAATTTGAAATAAAGTATTCATGTTTGAAGCACCTTGGTGTGTAATGACAGGCTATCATGACTAACAACATTATCATAAGTCGGTTTAGCTGTCTGCAGGTTAGGCTGTTTTATGTTTTTGCGTCAACTCCATGCTGTAGCTACACTGTAGCTGCGCCATCATTCCTACGGCGTTGTGACCCTTTTAGACTTCTGCGTCAGGGTTTAACGCATTTCATGGCATTGTGGTGCATTTCACTGCCAGAACGCAAAGGGTGTGTGGTTTCCGGAGGGTAAATCACAAAACTCTTTGTCTATGTGTGCGTTGGTGTATGCCTCAAGCCGGCATGTGTGTGTTTTTTAGACTTTTTTGTTTATCACTAACACCACCTTACTACCACTAGTTTTACAGTACTTTTTGAAATTCATGGTCAATATCCCTCATTTATATAGAATTGTACCTAATATTTGAGTTAAAAAAGTTGAAATTATGAATTATTTGACTAATCAGAGGAATGAACAGATGAGTTTATTCAGGAATGAAAGTGAACAAAATTGCAAAGAGCGTTGTATGGAATCCAATCAATTTTTTTGGTGGTAATTTGGTTAAAAAGAAACCCATATTTCAGATGTAACCATTTTTTAAAGGGGTCAAATTTGACCCGATGATCACAGGAGGGTTAATCAATGAGTTAATAAAACATTTTCTCTAAGTGTCACCAGAATCTCTGAAAATAATTTGAGTCTGACGTGTCTAACATTGAAAACCTTTGGGCACTGAGTTTGGAGTTGTTGTAATTATAAAGCAGGTTTTGGTCAATCTTTAAGGTTTGTAAGCTTTCTTAACCATCTACTCTGCCAAAACATCAGAATTTTAACATTCATAATTTCAGAATTTGGTCAATGAGTAAGTTTACATGGGACATTGATAAAATGGTTATTCATAGCTATATCGCTGTACACATGATCATATCAGCATCCAGGATTCAGATAAGGTGTACACTACATGGCGTAGTATCTAGTTTCGGAGTATTTTCCAGCTTGCATAAGGTTTCTCAAAACCGGAAGGAGTTCTGAAAATTGTAACTTTTTAATTCATATAGTACGAGTCCCACTTCTTTAATACATGTGCAGAATCCAATTATATGACCATCCCTTAATACAAATCTGACTTGTTTGAAAGATATCTTTTAACAATGATAAAATTGATGACAAAAGACGTAGGCTCATATCTAAAGCAACTAAGCTGAGCTTTTTTGGCCTTAAAGGGCTTTTAGTGCAAAATGATGCCAAACAAATCAATCTTGTAATGTGATCGCCTACATTCAAGGTGTGTTGTAGAGGCCTTCCTCTAATTTAATAGACAGGTATAGGACAGTACATGCCACGTCTCAGCCAATCACAATCCAGGTCCAGTTAACGCGTAGCCTAGTGGTTTTAAACTGATAACAGCTGTGAGCTGAGCTCTTTAGCTCAATGTGTCTGTAGAAATACCTTTGGCCTGTATCAGTTTCTAACGGCATATTTTGTACATTTTCTTTTTACATTAATCCAATTCTTATGAAAATTAGTTGTTAAACAAAGTTGTAAGATGTCTTTCTCCACGCTGCTAATTCTTGCCAGTTGGGGTTTGCTCGGTTCTGTTTCGGGGTCTCCCGCTGGAGAGGAAGCGTACGCGGCTGTGCTCAGCGTCGTGTCTCCTGGACGGCAGTATCTGACCGGGGAGTCCCTCGGCTCCGTCTTTAATACACTGGAGAAACGTGTGCAGTGTGGTGAAGTGTCGTGTGAAAAGGTAAGGTTTTATTAGGCTTAACTCCGCAGCCAGGTAAGAGAGCCAGGCGACTGACTGCAGGTGCAGCAGAGAGAGGTCGAGGTCCAAAAGTGATTAGCTGAAGGCCTAACTGCCGACCTACGGTCACATTGTTAAACTGGATTTCTTCTTTTTCTTTTCCTTATTATTTATAATAATAATTACACGTAATAACAGCAATGATAATAATTGTTAATAACAGACTTAATTTGAAGCACCTTTTCATTGTCAATATAAAATGCAGCTCCAAGTGCTTTACAGTATGAAACACAACAGAGAAAAGACATAATAAGATGATAAATAAGTTCATAACAATAAAATAAAAGACACTATATTAAAAAGCCAAATAAATGAAATTATTAAAGGTTTTTTCAAGTAGCCTGCTTATTTCTCTTTTGGTTAATTTTATTGTATTCTTTATAAAATCGGAACATGATGGATAAAGTGTGTGCTGTAGGATGTACGTCAACTGAGATTCCAATAAATAAATAAAAAATGGCAATAGAAACAACAAACAAATTACATAAACTAAATGCCTGTCTAGTAATCTCAATGGGAGGAGTTCTATTTTAGCATGTCTTAATCTGACTAAATGTGTTTGGTAATGATTAAACAAAATGATTACACTATCAAATATTTGATATTTAAAGTAGTTAGTCTACTAAATAAAGACACTTTTGCGGGCAAAAGTATCAGTGAATCACGAATGATAGTGAAGTCCCTGAACTTTAACAGCAACATGTCAGTGATACTCTTCATAAATGGACAGTGGCATGGCTGAGAATCAACTCAGATGGCTGCTGATAAATAAAATGGACAAAAAGACAATAGCTTGGATTAAAACACACTTAATTGTTCCTACCAAAGAAATATAGTGAAATGAAGCAGTACAAGTGAAGTAATATAACTTGTTAGTGTTAATGAGTAAAACCTTCACGAGGTTCAATAAAGTAATAAACCACATTTGACCTAGAGTGAAAGTCAATAATTTCTGCCTGGGGTCAATGAGTTTTGTTTCCTAGTTTAGGGGTCAAGGGTCAATTCACCTCAATCACAGAAATGTATTTTCTCCCTTACAATCCTAATAATAATGTATACTTTAATAATCCCACAAGGGGAAATTACAATTTACACTCTGTTGTTATTACACACGTGACACACAGGCCTGAATTACACACACATGCTCAGTACCTATACATGCACTAATGGCGAGATGTCAGAGTGAGGGGGCTGCCCATGGAAAGGCGCCCTGAGCAGTTGGGGGTTCGGTGCCTTGCTTAAGAGCACCAGTGCCCAGGAGGTGAACTGGCACCTCTCCAGCTACCAGTCCACCACCATACTTTGGTCTGTATGGGGACTTGAACCAGCAACCCTCCGGCCATTCCAATACAACTGAATTACATCTAATTTGTATTCCTTAAAGCATTGAAAAAATTTATAAAGTCCATCCAAGTTTTCATAAACACTATTTCTTCAATCAAAAGCAGTTTTAGAATAAACTTCAAAGTGAAGTCTCTGGATTATTAAGACAGAGAAACTAAGAAACAAAGGTAAAGCAAAAACATCAGAGATAAGTAAGCCTGTCAAAATACACTTAGAGGTAAGCAAGCCACACCTGTGTTTCAATGTACAGACCATTTGTTAAAGTTCTACATATTTCAAACTCTTAATTCTCTTAGACGTTCTGGGTTGATTGTTGTCCGCATATATAGCGTATTGATTTATATTGTAGCCTACTTCTAATCTGAAGAAGTAGAAGAAAATAGAAGGCGATAAAAACAGCTGATAGCCATAATGATTATACTACAGGTTGCTGTTAATGCAATGTGCATTTTTTTTCTAAAGTAATCTTGCCTTGGGTTTGGTTGAATCGACCAATAAATTGATATTAGATCTGTATGTGTTTTACTCTGTGCGTAGTGTGATCTAACAGATGGCGTTAACCAGCTGATCAGGAATCACTCCACCCATGAAGAGGATGAAAATGGAAAAGGCAGAAATCATGTAACCATCAGTGTGTCTCAGTTCACCGCTCTTGCCGCCGGATGTGTCCTGTACCTCTCAACCCCTGGTCTGGTCTGCACCGCGGTGAGGCAGGGGAGATGGGGAGAAGAGGCCGAACATTTCCTACATAAAATCACACAGGAGCAGCACCAGAACCATGACCAGGACCACATACAAATTGATGGGTTGAAGGTGCTGCTTAAAAAGCTTCACAACCACTACAAGCCCTCAGAAAGTGAGGTAAACATAGGACTACAACAAGTATTTTTTAGTAGACCAAACCTTAAAAAGTACTGTTCAGTGTTTGTTCATCTGTGGTTGATCTATGGCCCCTCCCAAGACATTAAACATTACTGCACAAAAACTACTCAAATATTTACTTTTTTTACTTACTCAAGTTACTATTTGGAAAGGAAACATTGTTCTTGGGTTTGATTGCTTGTCACAGATATGTGATGGGTTGTGAAGACATTTATCAGGATTAAAAAAGTTAGCCAAATAACTTTTCAAAGAATTGTGAGAATGTTTTCTGAAAGTAACATCATTAACATATAAAACTGAATCACCTTCCCAAACAACTCTAGAGTATGGCATAGTTGTATTCAGTTATCAGGGAAACCCTTCAATCCTGCTTTACTACTGAATTTAAATAGCCCTCAGGAAGAGTGCTGATCAAACTGACAGCTCGGTGATTTCCTGACAACAGTATCGTAATTGAATTTGGGCTGCAACAATCGATATATCTGCAAAAAACATCAGAAAATAGTAAAAAATGACTAACATTTCTGTAACGTCTAAGGTAACTTAATCAAATTGCCTGATCTGACCATCCAATAATCCGAAACCTCAATATATTGACAATTTCAGCTCTAAATTGAGTCAGTAGGTAAAACTCTCTTTTGGTTATACTCATACCTTTTTTCCTTTCTCTCTCTTATTACCATGGTAACCAGAGCTGTGTAACAACCAGTGACATCATGGCAGAGGTCAATGCATCATCAGCAGAACAGAGACAGGAAGTGGGTGCAGTTTTGGGCCGTGTCCTGTATCACGCCTTGCAAGGTCACTGCTTCATTAGCCACTCACTGCCTGAGGAGAGCTTCTTCCTGGACTTTATCATTGACCGTCTGGGGTCAGAGAACTTCACTGTCGGGGGTAAATGTCCTTTCAGAAATACAGAAAAACGCAGATACATGTATAGATCCCTCAAAACTCAAACACTGTGAACTTAGCTTTAACCACTTACAAAACTAAAATCGCAAGATTGCAAGATATTTTTTTTGTCTAGGGATTTACTCACACACTTGCACACCTTGTGGTTATTTTCTCTCTATTAACATAAGGAAAAGTTAGTCATATTAGAAGGAAATGTTAGCCATATTATCAACTAAAACCAGTTGAATCCTGGAGTTCTTTTGCTGAGGGCCAGGTTGTATCTGTGTTGTGTAGATTTGGAGGCTTTCATGAGGAGTCTGAACCTCGGACCTGACCACGAACATGAGAACCAACACCAGGACAAACACTCTGATCACGATCATAGTGGTTTCAGACGGAGGAAGAGGAGCGTGGGGCATGAAAGAAACACCACCTGGGATCGGGTACACATTGCATGTTAAATTAGCAGAAAAATGCAAGTCCATAGTTGTATACAGCTGACGTTAGAGTTTACTACAGCAGTCTTACCAGACAATTTGTGCTCATATATTTCACCAGTTTTGTTTCTCAGCTGAAGAGCTGGTCCTGATATACGATCTGGCAGACAACAGCTCTGCCTCCTCTGGCCTGGGTCGGACCGACTTTGCTCGGCTCAGCCCTGCGCTCCTCCAGCAGATTCTGAGCGGAGCGTGTGCAGACATCACAGAACCACAAACAAAAGATGGGCTCACCAAGGCTGAGAGTAAGTGACCGTTCTGAAAGAGCCACAGGGAAGCTGCCTCCACCTCTTATTGAAAAATGGCAGGTGATGTTGCACTTCAAAGGACCCTCAGGTTGTTACTGTGTAAGCATGCAAGCTTATAAAATTAAATACAATTCTAATTCACAAGCTTCTAAGTCAGAAGGTTTTGTGGTAATAAAGGCTTACTTTACATTCATATTTCTTTTTCTTTGGTTGCAAAATATTAATAAAGGTGTCCAGAAACTCTTTCAAAGATAGTCTATATGTTCTTGACCCCCCTTTTTCTATTCTTTCTTTCTCCTGTAGGATACCTCTATGCAACCATTGCCAATATTGTAATAACACTGGCATCCATGTTTGGCATTGTGGTTCTGCTGTGTACCTCCTGCACCAATGTGTTTCAGTTGTGTATCCAGTTTTGCATCAGCCTGGCTGTAGGTTCACTGACTGGAGATGCCTTACTGCACCTAATACCCATGGTAATACACATATACACATTTAAAGTTGCAACAAAATATTCTTTTTTATACTAAAGCTGAAAGATAATCATGGTGAATTGTTGCGGTCTGTGTGTCCAGTTTCTAGGTTTACATGTGCACTCAGACAACACCAGCAGCCAGACGCATTCGCATGACGGTCAACAGGAAGAAATTCCAGACTACATTTACAAGATCTTGGTATTGATCGCTGGGATCTACTACTTTTATCTGATGGAAACAATCTTCTCTCTCATCGTATATAAAGATAATCATCACCATCATCAACATCATCATGGGGTAGGAGAAAAAAATACCAATATAAATAAAACACAGAATTAAGCTGATAAGAATATACATATAGACTCACCATTTTGATTTTAAAACAATGGCTTTTGAAAATATGGAAACCTAGTAGGATCTTGTCCTTTTATTTGCACACCTAAATCTGGCAAGGAAAAGTCATCTATACATCATGTCAAATTATTAATGTAATACAAAAAAATTAACCCAGAAGTAAAATCAGCAATTTACAAGAACAAAATCTTCCACTGTATCCTGCATCAGTACAGGCTCTCATTTTCCAAAATGTGCAGCAGCGTTCAATTATTACATTCTGACAAAGAAATGTCTAAAATGATTTTTTTTTGCCTCTAGGTGAATTTTACAGCATTTACAACTGCCAAACATACCACTCTGTTCTTTACTTCCTCAAATCCTACTTCTTACTCACAACCTTTCCTTTTACCCCAACCTTCATTGTTTTGTCTCTTTCTCTCTTTAGGAAGAATCAGAGCCTCACCACTGTGACCATGGGAGGGTTTTAGAGATGTATCAACATGAGAGGAAACAAAAAGACAAGTCACAGTCAACATCAAAAGCAGAACTGGTTAGAAACAAACATTAACACTTTAATGTGGAACACTAATCAAAATGCAGGCAAATGCTTTTCTGTAAAGCCTCTTGGAATCCACTAAATCTCTGTAAACAAAGTGTTTACTATTCAATTCAATTCTACTTTATTTATAGTATCAAATCATAACAAGACACTTTACAGATAGAATAGTTCTAGACCATATTCTTATTCCAGTAATTCCCCCAAGAGCAAGCATTTAGTGCAACAGTGGTGAGGAAAACCTCAGACAGACCCAGGCTCTTGGTAGGCGGTTTCTGGTGTCAGTTGGGGGTCTAATGAATAGTGGCAATAATAGTCACAATAAAGATAATGGAACAATGACAAGAAATAGTGGTTGTAGTAGTTCATAGCATAGCAGGGCACTGCGGGGCATAGCAGGATGTAGCAGGGTGTAGCATGGCAAAGCAGAGCACTGCAGAGCGTAGCCGGGCGTAATAGGGCGCGGGGCGGGAACCGGCAACAGCTGCAGCCGTGATTTAGGTGCCATCTTAATCCAAGGAAAACTGCTGGGTGAACAAAATCATAAGGGATCTGGGGAATAAGCTTCCCACAGCTAAGTTAGTAACAAACATTTCTGGGACATGGATGCACGCAGATGGAAAGAGAGAGAGAGGAGCTCAGTGTGTCAAAGGAAGTCCCCAGCAGTCTGAAACTATAACAGCATAATTAAGAGCTGGTGCAAGGAAACCTGAGCCAGTTCTATGAGGGTTCATGGATGAATCTGACAACCATAAAAAGAAGTACAGAAGAGAAGGGGTGCCGTGTCTGCAGATATATACACCCTCCCCCGCCGGTCTAGGCAAACACTGCAACTCCTCACTCCCTAACTATTAGTTTTTTTAAAGAGGAGAGTTTTAAGTTTACTCTTAAATGTGGTGACAGTGTCTGCATCCCGAACCCAGACTAGGAGCTGGTTCCACAGGAGAGGAGCCTGATAGCTGAAGGCTCTGGCTCCCATTCTACTTTTAGAGATTCTAGGAACCACAAATAGCTCTGGATTCTGGGAGAGCAGTGCTCTAGTGAGGCAATAAGGTACTATGAGCTCTTCAAGATATGATGGTGCTAGACTATTTAGAGCTTTGTAGGTCAGGAGAAGGATTTTAAATTTAATCCTGGATTTTACAGGAAGCCAATGCAGAAAAGCTAATACAGGAGAAATATGATCTCTTTCTTAGTTTTTCTTGTCAGAACATGCGCTGCAGCACTCTGGATCAGCTGGAGAGTCTTAAGGGACTTCTTTGAGCAACCTGATAGTAAGGAATTACAGTAGTCCAGCCTGGAAGTAACAAATGCGTGGACTAATTTTTCAGCATTGCTTTGAGACAGGATGTTTCTAATTTTGGCAGTGTTACGAAGGTGAAAAAAAGGCTGTTCTTGAGGTTTGTTTTAAGGATATATCCTGATCAAAAATAACTCCTAGATTTCTGACAGTAGTGCTGGAGGCCAGGGCAATACCATCTAGAGTAGCTGTCTTTAGATAATGAGGTTCAGAGGTGTTTGGGGCCCAGCAGTACAACTGCTAATACTATTACCTGTTAAAATGGCTGTAAGCTGCCTTCGTCTGTGAGAAACCCTCAGCTACTCAGCTAAAACTAAGCAAAATCTTGAAACCATAATGATACAGACACAAACACAATATGTCAATATTATGTTTCCTGTTTTATGATATGCTTTATGATTTCATGTTTCACTGTATGTTTTACCTGTATGGTTAATGTTTTTAATGCACTGTAAGGCTACCTAAAATAACATGTTATTATTCATCATCATCATCATCATCATCATCATCATCAAATGTTAAATATGATGTGTATATTTCAGGTTGGCTATGAGGACCATGAGAAATCCCTTTCAGGGTTGAAAGAGCCCACCAGAGGTGAGTACAACTTTTTCCAGCACAAAAATAAGCCTGCTATCATTGAATTGTGAGGATAGTGCTAATCATGGTGTCTACTCCACCACTAACTAATACTTTGTCTGCCTCTACAGAACAGCGCCTGCTGCCTTATATGATAACAATCGGTGACGGGATCCACAACTTTGCAGATGGCTTAGCGATGGGCGCAGCTTTCTCCCTGTCATGGAAGTCTGGTCTGGCCACATCACTAGCTGTCCTCTGCCATGAAATTCCACATGAACTGGGTAAAGAGCAGACAGACAGACAGACAGACAGACAAAAAACACACACACACAGTCTGGTTTGATCATTTTCCATTAAAGATTTCTTAACAAACCCTATTGCTCTTTCTTCTCTCCAGGTGATTTTGCCATTTTGCTCCACAGCGGTGTGTCTGTCCGCAAGGCATTGCTTTTAAACCTTGGCAGTGCCATGACTTCGTTCATCGGCCTGTACATCGCTCTGTCTGTAGCTACTGATCTCGCCACCAAACAGTGGATAGCTGCCATTACTGCAGGACTCTTCCTGTATGTGGGGCTGGCTGACATGGTGAGTATTCGTGTTTACAGAACTATTTACCAGACAATACAAACTGCAGCTGGTATTAAAATGAGAACATGTATCTCTCTCTTTCTCCTTTCAGCTCCCCACCATGGTCCACATCAGCAACAAGAGACCCTGGCTGATGTTTCTGCTGCAGAATGTCGGCCTTCTGACCGGGTGGAGTATTCTGTTGGTGTTGTCAATTTTTGAAGAGAAAATCAGCTTTTAAAACACGGACATTGGCCTTCTATTATAATCTATGCAGATTGTAAAATCTTATTTAGTCACAAGACCTGTTGTCCTTGTTTCAACTAACAAAAGGGCGGGAACTAATCCAGTCAGACAAAATAAAACTTGCTGTGCACCTAAATACCTTAAAATCCAAAACCATCGACCACTGATGTGGTTATTTGAGCATGTTTCAAATGTTGTGCACTATTGCCCTATTTTCATTGCATTGTTTGGCTCGCCTTAACTCATTTTTGGTACCAGGTGCTTTTCTTTAATTTTCCACTGTGCATGCTACCCCCTTAGTGTAGGCGGTATCCTCAGTTGATGAAATAGTGAAAAACTAATTGGGTTTGCATGGCTATTTACAAAAGGTGAGTTTGTGCAGGATGTCCGATATCATCACCAATCAGTGGTCTGGAGTGTTTTGACTCCACCTTCTAGTATTGACTCAGCTTACTTGAAAGAGGTGGTACCAAAGAAAGTAACAGGTACTATCCACCACTTTTGCTAATGAAAAAATAAAAGGGAGTAGAGTCAAGCCATGCAGTGGGAATGCCGCATAACTTAAAAAATACCGCAAGACATAATAAATTGCAGTGGCCTCCCTGTGACATTTCCTGTATATTTTAATCAATCATCTTATCAGATGCACCCATGGTGGTGGGCAAATTGGCATATTACAAACAACGTCTAAGACACAAAAGCCACAAACTGCAAACAGGAGAGCTGACAGTCTCAACAAAAACGTAAGATAATAACTTTTATAAAAGGTAGGATTTATCACAGGACGTCTGTGGTGGACTGCATCAGATGTAGCTACGAGTATCTATTTAATTGGAATCTCAGTGTACATATCAGTGTTTTTAAAATAAAAAACACTTATCAATATTTTTATCTACCTTTTTTTATTATTTTTATTTTTATTTACAAATGCTGAGACTGCTTATGGTTCCTGTAAACCCATGGCTGTTTTTCTGGCAGTAAAAGTTCAGATTTTTTGTGTGAAAATAAAACCGCTTTTTAGAATAAGTTTTATTTCCCCATGAATTTCATAGTGTATTAACATGTAATACAGATTCTGTAGTTGTTTTTTGTGCTTTGACATTCAAACATACAAATATAAACATTTGAAGAAGTTATACGGTTTAAGTTTATCTTATCGGAAATACAAATCCTACACCAATTACGAAGGTAAATGCATAAAAATTTGTTAATATAGAGTATATTTTGTATTCTTTGTTTATAAAAGTAAAATTCTTAAAACCCATTATGTAGTCATTTCTGTGAGACCAAGAGTTTACCCATTTGTTTGTATATGATGATTACAGATTCTGCATTAAGGCCTGAAGACACACCTGTTGAATATGTAATCTTTGTGAATAAAGGTGCAGTGGAAACTGGATTTTATCTTTACATGTCTATGTGAATGTTTTCATTAGGGACAGAGTCCACTGACAACATGGCACAGAGACTTATCTGGCCACTGTCTAACTTTCTCTCAGACAAAATTATCCATTTAATGACATTTGGGTTGTGTACTGATCATTTAAGCATGTGCAGTTAAACAAAATTTGCATATAGCTGCTGATAGAGGGAAATGGATTTCCCTGAAGTCAGCTTTCCAAAAATAGCAATTTCAACGTTATCATTTTAAACATCTGCAGTAAGTTTTCAGAGGTTTTATAAGCCCCTGAAGTCACGTAACTTATTCTCCCAATAAAACAATTGATAATTACCTCTAAGCCTGAACCTCTGAGCTATAGTCATTAAATGCATTATACATCTTTTACAGTAGAAACACTGGCAGATTTCACAGATAGACAATGAAGAACGGTAAGAGAAGAGAAAGAAATACTTCTATAGTTGAATTATTTGATGTACCTCTGGATTGGTAGTTTCAGCTTCATAAAAACATTTATGGTGCAATGAGTATTTCAGTAAATGACAGTTACCGTCAGTATTTGAATGCTCAGCTGAGTAACATGTAGGGTTATATTCTTATCAGGTGCACCCTATTCTTAGATGCCTGCAACTGAATGACGTTCTTGAACTTGAATTCACTGTCAATGACGTGGTTGAGTTTAGGTCTTACATTACTGTATCCTCCCGACAAAAGACCGTTTAATGTCTCTTAGTTTAGCCATGCTAGTGTCATTGCTCTACAGATGTTAATGTCAGTCTGTCTGTCCACCACTTTGGTCCAGACTGAAATATCTCAACTGATATTACATTTTATACAGACATTTAACCAATCCAATGCTTTCATTTAGGACCACATCTGCAAAACTAAAGCTGCTAGCAAGGATGTAGACACTTCCTCCTGTTTTCTGACAGAATTTTCTAATTTAATAAAGTCTTTCCCTCTGTGTCACTTAAGACATGTTGATATGTTTCAGTAGGAAAAGCATTGATGCAAATAATAAGTTAGTGAGTAATGAATATTACAGACATTAGGCAAATTTCTTCACATTTTATGACATGTCAGAGTCGAAGCAGATATGAAAAAGCCAGAGTCCACTGTTAAAACACAGGGAAGTAAGAAGTAGCTCTTTAATCCCCTGCCTCTCTACAGCAACAAGACCCATTCAAACCCCATTGTCTGGATGTTTACATTTCACAAGGTTCACATGTCTGCTGAGGTTAAGTTCACATTAAACAAAAAAAGGAAAGAGGAAAATCAAGGAAAATCCAATTCAAAAAATAAATGGTTAACGTTTTCAAACAGGGGCTACAATATATTAGTTAATAATTTGCATTCTTATCATATGTTTAAAGTTCCTTGAGTCAACAGTGACATTGCTACAGTACAATTAGTAAGAGAAATCCTACTTTGTTTTTTCCTATTTCCAATCATGTACTGTAAATTCATCTCTGGGTCAGGACTTGTATTTTCTCTGAAATGTACTACTAAAAGTAGATAAGAGCTATTCATCTGTGCAACACAATTTCTTTTCTGATGAGATATTCCTGGGTTATTTTAAATAAATGTCAATGCAAGACCAAGCTAGAAAAATAGAACAACTTTATTTTTAAATTACAATCTACAAAGAAAAAAAAGTGTATGTATACTATGTTTATGTATATGTAGAAACCTACACAGATTAAACAATTCAACATGATGGAATAGCAGTGATATAATAAACAAAAATTACTTCAAGAGCATGAGTGAGCGAGTAAGTGCATGTGTGCAGACCTGTGTATGTGCGTGCACATTTGGTCGCTCACTTGAAGCTAATGATCTCCTGGGTGGCCAGTTTGATGAGCTGGTTGAAGTCAAACTGGATGTACTTCCTCCAGTAGCGTCTGTCCCTGCCGTAGGTTTGAGCAGGATAGCAAGGACTGGCTGAAACAGAGATTGGGTATATAGTGTGCAAGTCTTTACATGAAGCACAAACATTGATCTACAGCTGAGAACTGCACTTTACACCAGGTTCAGATTATAGAATCTTTTGGCAAAATATTTGGTTTTATTGACATTATATATATTTATGAAAATACAACATATTGCTGCATTTATTCCATTGTTGTTTGGGGTTAGAAGAATTGTTTTAACAGATTAAATTAGGCTCCGCGCAAACGGCTGGCTGACTCACTTTGGCTACAGGGGTAACTTCACACCTATTTTAATTTGCAAAACTAGACAGTCAAGGCACTGTTTAATTACCTGAGACAAATAAAGAGTATTAATAATATGACAACAAAGTTAGTACGTAACAGGTTTGCTGGACAGCCGCGATAAAGGGTTTGTGAAGATGCGACCACGCCTGCGCGGGATAAGAGCACTTTCAAGAAGACAACATCATAACCATTAAACCCCATGTAAAGAGGAGAGTTGAGACAGTTGGAAAAGAGCAGAGAATTTATTTAGTGTAGAGAAATAAATTAATCTGTTTAAGAGAGAAGCTAAAGGTGGTGTGTTTCTCTCCCTGGCAAGATTAAAAGTAAACTGTAAGCTCAATGTTTTCCCTGATCCTATAACACCCTCTAGAGGTTAATAGTCATTTTGGTCATTTTCACAGGATAGCCAGCTGTTTGTAGTCAAGGCGCTGAATTGTTAAAGTGAAATCATTTCTTTAGAATAAAGCTACATGGTTTACATGCTGGTTGAGAAAAATCTAAATTCTACACTCTGCCGTAACCTGTAAGGTCAAGTTAAACCTACATGGTGGCATCTGTGATCTCCTAACTTACATACTTGTATATTTTGTAAGAGCATCATCAGAGTATGCGTTTGTGTGCTCTTACCTATGCCGTGCAAGATCCTAGCAACAGCTCGTCCAGAGAACTTCTCATCACTTCGATTGGAAAGAAAACTTCTGATGTCCGCTCTAATCTGATTCTCCCAGTCTAACAACTGCAAACACACACATAAACACAGTAAGTTACAATATCCAGAACATTCAAGACACATTCAGCTAATAATCATCCTGTGTGTTTCACCTTATATTTGTCGAGCTCTTCGATGTCCACTGGTGCAAGCATGTGGCTTTGGTCTCGCCTCTTGTCGAAGTACTTAGAGAGAAGGTCTTTTAGCTTCAGACTGCGACTCTCATCCAAATCTTCGAGACAGGACGATGCACTCTGGAACGCAACACTGCAACACAACGCATACGCAGAGTTACGCACACAAACATTTTGCTGGACTCTACCGCCTCTGTTGGAATTCTAATAAGTTTAATGTGTGAAAGCTTTTATATTGAGACACATTAGTCGTGATTTACTTAATTTCATAGCAACCTTTTTAAAAAACTATGAAGTGACAGATTCCGATTTTACTGTCATGAACTTCAGATATTTGTTGATAAGGTCAGTTGCAACCATCTGGGAACAACGCAGGCAAATAATTCAAGCAGAAAGGAGGATGACAATTTATCTTTTGGCACATTTCGAGGCTGTGTAAATATAAGTAGGTTTTTATGATAAATTAACCTTGACTGTAAAAAAAAAGACTGCTTTACTGTGTATGTACCTTTTGAAGGCCTTGAAGCAGGCGGTCAGCTGGTAGAGCTGCGTTCTCTCTTGGTTCTGCACTCGATTGTGGAGAAACTGACAAACTCTGTCCATCTCCTCGTCGCTAAGGTCGCCAAAGGAACGGAAGTAGAAAGACAAGGAGGAGAATTCAATGTGGACACCGCTACGTCCGCCAACTGAAACACAAATAGTTGTGATTAATTGTTGAGTGTCTCCATTCATATATTTTGATTTGCTCACTTTTTAGTGCCAGTGTTAGTTTATATGGTAATGTTTTCCCTAACAGAGGAAGGGGTAAGAGGTAGACAGTTTGAGTGAAACCAGTTCAACAACAACAGTAAAATTAACTACAGTGTTTTTCGCCGTGTGGACTTTTACATCAGACTTGATTTAATTTAAACAGTGACATCTTTTTCCTGCAATGTAGTGTTTTGCTTTTGTGTCTGTGTGGATACTTGCTTAAGGTTTTTGAATTCTGCAAACCAAAATCTACCCCAGAGAGATACAAAATATATTTGAAGACTACTGAAGCAACAAGAACAAAAAAGTACTACTAAATAATAGAAACTTATAGACCCTGACAAACTCAATCCCACATTTAACACATAAGATGTATTTGTAAGAAATGTCAGTTAAAGAGTAAGTTCTGGTCCAAACTATGCATGACTTTAAATTAGATTCCACACATACCACTGCACCACTGCAGCTGTCTGAGTCCTCTCTTCACAAGAGGAAGCTGCCATCCCATAGTGTCCGCAACCTCGACGACATCAAACTCCAGCTGATCACACGTCTCCACCCGCTCGCCCGCCATCCGCTTTCTGGCCAACACCACAGCAATCGGAGGGCAACTGTGGAGGCAAAATTAATCAAGTAAAATAAAATCAATTTGAACAACATACAGTATATGTTTGCCATTTCATATCTAACGACAACGTTCATATCTTTATATAAAGAAACATATTTATGCACACAGTGCAGACTATATATTTGTCATTGTCATGTACTGGAGTAGCCTAAAGACTGAAACATTTCATACATTTTAATGATTTTCTGCAGCTGTCTTGGTCCGCCATAGAAGCTGGCTTTACACACAGACAGCGTGGGGTGGAGAAGTTCGACAAAGCGCTGAGGATGCAGCTCCAGATAGCAGAGCAGCGTTTCTACACCTGAAATACACAAACACACAAAGAAATTTTTTTTTACTGTATTCTAATTGTACTTTGAAAACTGCCATGTGACAACTTCATGAAACTTGACTGGGCCTATATTTTCAGTAATTCATCTTAATATACTATATATATATATATATATATATATATATATATATATATATATATATATATATATATATATATATATATATATATATATATATATATATATATATATATATATATATATATATATATATATATAGTACTGTATGTTTACCTGTCCTGCCACTAACATATCTATTGGTCTTCAACATCCATTTTTGTTTTGATTGACTCAGTCATGTACCTGTTCTTGCATTTGTTTCCACTTACCTTCCTCTGTGATGTCTAGAGCCTCCACAGTTTCTTGGATGGGAATTGCTCTTTCATGCGTGTGACACACTCGCTCTCTGGGCCACTGACTGCTCTCCTCTTCCTGGTCCATTAGCCAATCACAGACTCCTTTTGCCTCCACATTCATGTGCTTCATCAAACCATCAGCTTTCTCATATTTGACTGTCTGCTCCGCTTTCCTCTTCTCCTCTTCCTTTCCTTCATCTCTACCTTCTTGGAGGGGTAGTTCCGCTGCATCGGTATGGGACAACTCCTTGCAGTGAAAACAAGGTCACATCATTCACTTGGTTTTATATACAGATAACTTTGTGAAATGTGTCCTCACTAAAAAACACACATAATTTATAGTTTGAAATTGAATCGGGAGAAAGAGAAAAAGAAAAAAGAATAAAAAGATATTAGGTAAAGATATGAAAGACCAGTTTTTTTTATTACCTGTGCAGTTACTGGTGTGTCTGTAGGTACTATGTCCTGCTGAGTGGGAGGGTTTAGATTTTCCTGATCACACACATCCATCATTTCCAGAAGCTCAGAATCTTCAATGTCCTTTACATGCAGACAGATTTTACACAGTGAAAAGTTTGTATGTCACACACACACACACACACACACACACACACACACACACACACACACACACACACACACACACACACACACACACACACACACACACACACACACACACACACACACACACACACACACACACACACACACACACACACACACACACACACACACACACACACACACACACACACACACACACCAAATGTTATTAATAATTAATTCATGGGTTTAAAAAACTTATAGTATTGCAATTTTTCAATCCCAGTAGATGGACAGAATCCTAATTGAGAGAGATAATAAGAGGTGAAGGAGGGGAGAAAGAGGACAAATGGTAATGATGGAGAGACAGAGGGAGAAATAGAGAGAGAGTGAGTGTGTGTGAAAGAAAGAGCAAGAGAGCAAGAGAGCGAGAGAGCGAGAGAGAGAATTTAAAAAAATCTGTACTTAAAAATAATAACCATGTCATGGCCTGATTGGTTTGGTTTTCCCAGTGAACTGGGAAATTAGAGAAAGACAGAGAGGAATGGTGGCAGGTTGAAAGAAAAACAAAACTAAAAACAGTGAATAAATAGAGTTACAGTTGTAGAGTTACCTTTACAAGTTCCTGTTGTCTCTGGTGTATCTGTTTACATTTACAGGGAGGAAAAACTTTCTGGACCAGTTTCTTTACTGTGTAGTAGTCCACTGTGTCCGCATATATGTGACGACGGAGCTCATGGAGGTCGGCACCCTACAGACACACAAAAAATATATTTATACTTACAAATATACTGTGTAAGTGACAGCACCAAAAACACCAGGAGAGAGCCACATAGATAGCTACAGTCTTACCTCAGGGTCCAGAAAAAGGTGACAGTGCGCTGGGTCTCCGTCTCTTCCTGCCCTCCCAATCTCCTGAACGTAGCTTTCAAAGCTCTGGAAACACAATGACCAGAAAGGGAACAGATAAACACAAGATTTAGGCCCTAGTTTTAGGATACTTTTGGTTAGTTTGGCTGTTTGTTTTTTTTACCAGGTAGAAAACAGGTGTTTTCAATTTTCATAGTTTATTTATTAATTGTTTTAATGGAAATTCGAAAATTCACCACACCATGACAAGTCCTCCTGCTGAGGAAAATTATGTGATAGGATCGAAAGTTCCAAAACAACTGCTAATGTGATAAAATACAGTAGTTTTTTTAATGTGATTTGAAAGATTGAGGAGCTTTTGCTTTAGATAAATTAGACCACCTTAGGCATGTTGTAGTGTATGATACCGCGGACGTCAGATTTATCGAGGCCCATGCCAAAAGCCACAGTGGCCACCACGATTCTGAGCTCCCCGCACATGAAGTTGTTCTGAACACGACGGCGCTCAGACGCTGATAAGCCCGCGTGGTACGACTCCGCCTGCCATTTCAGCGGTTTACGAATCTTCTTCCTTGCTAAATGTAGAAAACACAGGGTAGATAGAAAAAATAAACAAAATGATTTGGTCAAAAAGAGACAAGTAAAATCAAATAAAGTAAAAAAAAAAAAATTTAAGGGATGTAATACAGCAGCTTTCCAAACTATGTTCTTGTTTTAAATGTGGCATGTCTGTGGTAGACATGTTACATTCCACTCCTTTCCCTAACATGTTTTTCTCTCTCCACTTCAGTGATAAATAAACAAATTTTTAATCAATCAAAATATGAATTATTCCACTCTTACCCAGCTCTTTCTTTTTCTGTCCTACAGGGTTGTTTTGTATCCGTCTGCTGCTGTTAGTATGCTTGTTTTCTTTCACTAGCACCCCCTGCAGGCAGGTCCGGAGCAGCGCCGCCACACGAGTTGTCTCCTCTCTTCTGGTGCAGTAGACAATGACAGAGTCCAGACAGCCAAAACGATCACCTTTTAACAAGGACACTAATGCCTTAATTGATAAAGACGGGAGAGAAAGAGAGAATTATTGAGAACTTTGCAATTTTTTTCTAGACAGACACAAAGAGGCAGATGGCATCTGACATGGATGACAAATTCATCTCTGAAAATGTCAAGGAACATTTAGACCCAGCATCATTTCAACTTTGCGTTGCACTGCTCAGGGACAGAGATAAACACACTACTCATCACACCTGATCTTTTTCTCTATCCATGGACACGGACAGATGCAAGTTAGGAGGCACTGCTGCAGAACGAACTGCAATGCCGTCTTCATCAGTGATGTCCAGATGTCGTGCAATGTCCAGAGCAGTGGACAGCGTGGCCGTAGCTGTGAGTCCCAGCAAGCACTGCACTCCCAACCGCTCCCTTAGTACCTACAAACACGCATTCAACACAGTCTTTTGTGACTGTTGCGGCAATTATTAGTTCATACAGGGAGGTTTACGTGCGACTGGCTGCAGATAGACCAACACTGATGCTTATGATTGTAGCCATCATGAGGAGAAACACCATTGCTCAGAAAACTATCCTTGATTTAAGATCCAAATGTATAAATACGCTATAGAATGAGCAGCTTGGTGTTGAAGCAGGTGGCTTTAATTGTGCTGAAATTGGGTCGTTCACATCTTCTAAATGTATCTGTACCTATTGTTGTATTGTTGGTTTATTTGGTGACTTTCAAACAACAGTAGTATTAATATCAAAATGTTAAGTATTAAGTATTAAGCCCAATAAAATTATGTGCATTCTCATCTAATGTTTAGAGCTTGTTTTTCCTGACAGATGGAAACTGCAGGAACCACACAAACACCATGATTAACCCACCTTACAGAGTCTCAGATAGCAGGGTCTAAAGTTGTGTGACCACTCTGAGACACAATGAGCTTCGTCTATGCAGGCGAAGGCCACAGGGGGGAGCTCCTGAGCGGAGGGCAGACACCCTGACCCTGAACCGCCTCCACCAACCAGAGCCTCTGGAGAGAGGAGCAACAAACACACCTCGCCTGACTTCACCTGGAGAAACAGAGAGAGGAGAATATTATTATATTAAGTGCTGAATATAAGATAGTTCAAACTTTGAAGATTACTCTTTGTTTCAAACTACATTACTGAAAATCACAATCAGTTTAAACTCCATTACTGTGCTAACAAAATACCTCTGTACGGTTTACAGAAAAAGGGAATGGCTTGAGTCTATATTTGAAATGTGGTATATATTTTTTTACTCTTTGAGACACACAGGAAAATGTTTAAGGATGGAGTTTAAAACCTACAACTGTAGTGTTTCTCAAACTCTGAAGTCTTGAGTCTGTTACCTTTTCTATGGCAGCTTCTCTCTGTTTCATTGTCATGTTGGAGTGGATACAGGCTGCTTTCAGATTGGCTGGCAGGCCAGACAGCTATACACACACACACACACACAAGACATTTATGACAAAATGTATTAATTATCATCATTTTGTCTGTGTGTGTGTGTGTGTGTGTGTGTGTGCGTGTTTACCTGATCGTCCATTAGTGACACTAGAGGTGAAATGACCAAAGTGATGCTTTTTGATCGCTTAGAGTACAGGAAGGCTGGGAGCTGATAGCACAAGGACTTACCCATCCCTGTTGACAACACTACGAGAGTAGAGAGACCTGCAGGGAAAAGTGTGGAAAGAGAGACAAACATGAATTCAGAGATTATAGTGTGTGTGTGTGTGTGTGTGTGTGTGTGTGTGTGTGTGTGTGTAGGTGTCTTCTTATATGTGTGTACTGTGTATACCTGACAGGATTCTCATGATGGCTTCCTCTTGTCCTGGTCTAAATGACTGGTAGCCGATGTCTTTCAGAGCTGCGTACACCTCAGCAGGTGTTTCTAAACAGACACCCATTCCCACAAAGAAAACATGAGCAAATGTCCTGTGTCTTTTTTTGTCTTGTTGTTCCTGATTATAAGCAACACAGTGAGTGTTTACCCTGGACTCTCCCATCGTCTTTGAGATGATAAAGTGGTTCCATTGGTGGTGGAGGAGCAGGGCGCTCATAGTCAGGACGGATTACATTCAGCAACACCTCGTCTTTATGGTTACTGTCCGCCTCCTTATCTTGGTACGGCTGCTCCTCCGTGATACTGAGAGGTGCCACTGAAAAACACAAACATCTGGATTTGAATACACACAACAAACAAACACAAGAATACATGTGATACTGCAAATAATATTAAGTTCTGAGTGTGTGTGTAAATATAGTTGTCACTAAGTTTTTAAGGGGCTGGACACATATTTATTTAACAAACAGACAAATCTGAAAACCTACATTCATGCAGAGGAGAAAAAAAACACACTTTCACAAAAAAAAACCTGGTTAGCTGAGGTGGAAAGCAGCCTAGTAACAGAAAGTTAAAAAACAGGCGTACCCAGTGGCTGAGGTTGCAGTGTGCCTGTTGCCCTGGCAACCTCCTCCAGGGTGGGCAGTTCAAACGGAACATCCTCAGCAGGCTGGTCCTCAGGAACAGGAGGGGGAGGGGCTGCAAAACAGAGTTGTTCAATAATGCCAACAATGCAAAGGTTATATTTACAGTCTTGTGTAAAACAGTTGAATCTATCACATAGTCCTGATATGTGCAAGCAAATAGGCTGTCCTTTCAAAAAGTGGTCACAGCACTGTAGCTCATACTACAGCTGGTCAGCCAGCTATGTGCATTTAATGATCCGAGAATGTAATGAGTATGGTTTAGTTGACACCAAAAAGTGATTAGATTCATTGAGGAGATGAACATCTGTCCACAGAATTCTCAGCAATAAAAAAAAAATAGTTTTTTGTCAAACAAGTTAACAATCATTTATTTGTGAATATGCGTCACTTTGTATAACCTCGTCCCTTGCAGTCCATGGCCCAGTGTCCGGTCCCTCCACACTTGTAGCAGGTGTCACCCTGGCGACTGAGCCCCCCTCTGAATCCTCCCCTCCTTCCTCTGCCAAAAAATCCTCCAGCTCCACCAAACCGCTCGCCTTTCAGCTGAAACTTCTGCATGTACAACTAAAACACAGTAGATTTATGACAGTGAAACACATTGTTGTAACTCTGATAACAGTGTGAGTCATGTGAATCAAGTCATGTAAAACTAATGTATGGTTTAGATTTTTTTGAAAAAGGCACATAAATACAACCATTCCACAGAAGACAGGTTGTGTATGCCTTATTTTCTAAACGCAACAAACACAGCTGATTTATTTGGCAAGGAATTACACAAAAAAACAAGTGTGTTTTATAATTTTGATTCTTAACGCTGGACACTTGTCCAGTGCATCAGTCACTGAGTGAGCACTAAGTTCAGTTTTACCTTTAATATTTGACCTTTTAATATAAGACAACTTCTCTAAACACTAGCGATCGGTCCCAGACACATCAGTGCCTCTTACACAAAACATACCTGTTTGCGTAGACCAGCACCTCTGAGTGCGTATCCTTTGACATGAGATTTCTTCTTCAGATTTATCTTCACAAAGTTACCCTCTGTGGCTTTCATTCCTCTGTACAAATAAAGACGTGTTTGTACATACAATACAAATTAAAATGTTTCAACACAGTAGGATGTCTATCTTCTTACCTGGCTCTGACAGGCTGACTGTGATACATTCTCCTGGCTTCCAAATCCTCCTCTATTTCACCAAACAAGTTCTCCTGAGGGATCTTGACAGAAATAAAACTATGTTAAACTAATTTGAACAGTCTGCACAGTATGTGGTGATGAATACAAATTAACTGACTTACCTTTTTGGGTTCCTTGGTTTCTTTCTCTTCTTCTGCCTCTCCATCTTCAACTCCCTTTTTCTTGGTTCTCCTTTTCTTCCCTCC
Source organism: Percina caprodes (assembly GCA_013375575.1). NCBI lineage: Eukaryota > Metazoa > Chordata > Actinopteri > Perciformes > Percidae > Percina > Percina caprodes. Next base: position 543,362 of record JABXJD010000021.1, on the reverse strand, counting down.
TACTTGAGCAGGGCTGGGGTTTACATCAGAGCTCTTCTCTTTCTTTTTGCCATTCCTACATCTCTTCTTCATTCCTCCCTCCTCTGTTGTCTCTCCCTGCATGTTCTCTTCCACTCTCTGCCTTTTCCTCCCTTTCTTCTTTGTACCTTTGAATTTGTGACTAGTCTCTGTGTCGTTGTCTGGCGTTAAAAGTGGCGACAGTCCTCGTTCCATCTCCTCACCTTCCTTCCATTTCGCTTTTTCTTTCACTCCTCCTCTGCTTTTTTCAGTGTGTTGTAGAGAAGCTTTTGGTGCGCTATCACTGACTATTTTGTCACTTGTAATGCTCTTAAACCCTGTATCTCTTCCCAAGTCTATTGCCTCTCTGCTTTCTCCCTCTGCATCTATTTCTTCTTTTTCAACTTTTTCATCTCCTTGTATTTTCCCTTCTGTTTCTCTTATTCCCTCTCCTTCTTTCTCCAGATGTATTTCCTGGTTGCCTGCTCCAGGCTTCACCTCAGCCTTCATCTCTCCAAACACCTGACACCTCTCTAGCCAGTTTCTGTTGACAAAACTCAGTCTGCTGCCAGGAGAAGCCCTTACACCAATGCCTCTACTTCCCATTCCTCCTCTGACACCTCCAAGAACCCAAGGGCTTCCTCTCAAGCTAATCAAAGTTCCAACATCTGCATCACTGATGCCCTTATGTGGAGTTACTAAAGTTTCAACATGTTGTTTTCTGTCTCCTGAAGCTCCTATACTTTCATTTAACTTTCCTGTGGCTTCCCGATCTTCTCTTGAACTTCCTACTCTACATGGAGAAGATAATGATGACAACAAGGCAGAAGATCTGGCTGGAGAGGGAGCTACACTTGAAATATTTTTATTTTCTGAACTATTAACTTTAGTAGTAGTAGTACAACTACTGGCAGCACTTGCAGGCTCTTCACAAGACTCCCTGACAGGTTCAAATGGTTGAAATGGCTCCTCAAGCTCCACTTTCTGAGGTGTGTTTGAAACCAGGGATCCCAGGCAAGTCTTAAATCTTCTGTAAAGAAGGACCGAATTACAGATAAAGCTCATACAAAACATTTGAGGGCCATTACTGGTCATTCTATTCGAACAAACATTTTTAAATGGCTAACTGGCTTAGAAACTTAATATGGCAGCACCACAACTGTTGGCAGTGTTGATAAAGCGCATGAATTAAAGTAATATCAAGTTATTAAAAAAAATATTAAAAGACATAATTAACACAACACTGGGTACATCCATTTCCAAATTTCCAAAAGTTTAGTTACAGTAGTAGCTGTTAAAGATGTAACAACAGCTCTATAAAGCACATTGAAACCAAACAGAAAGTATCGGAGTTTTAGAAAATGGTTGCCAAAAATCAAAAACATTGAAAAATGTGTGTCAAAAAAAATAATCAACTACCACCTTGGAGTGAAAGTGCTGGATTCAGCAATAGGGCTGTTTGTCTGTCCAGTTTGTCGATCTTTCAAGGAGTTTAGAGGCAATCGACCGGGAAGGACTGATTTCCTCAGTGAGACAGGTCTTTCCTGGAATATAGAAAGAAACCAAATATATTACTGTTAATGTGACCAGTCTTTCACTTAATTGTAGCACAATGAGAAAGGCCAAATGTTTAAGTGTACATTCTCTCTTTCTATAATGTGGTGTGATCAGGTTTTTCCAAAGGGCCTCACCTTACTGAGTGTCACCAGGTTGTTTTTAAGCTTTAGGCCATAGTATTGGGCAGAGGCCTGAAGACTGTCTTTTTCCTCGGATGTCAGTCTGGGAGAAGATGCTGGCTGTGAACTGCGGTTCAGATGGGCACCCCAACAGTCCCCGTCCTACATAGATCAAAAGTAGATAGACAAATGCATTGGCAACACATTGGCTTACTTGTCTATGGGGGTTTTCTACAAAGACAACACAGTCACAAACACACTTTCTTTAGTACCTTCTGGACTGTTATGACCCCAGCTGTGGATTTGGGCTGTTCAGTATGTCCGCTGGCTGCATTACTGCTGCTGTTTTCTTTAGCTTGTTTCAAACTGCGGTACTCTTTATACAGCTCTGGAATAAAGATACATAATGTAACATGCTTCTGTCACTAACCAGATCGTCTATGGAGATGGATATATCAGATATACTTCTGTTTCTCTGTGTTGCAAGTTGGAGCATACTCACTCCTGGTCTCCTCTGGAGCTTGATCAATGTCTTCCTGGAAAATAAAGACCATTTTAATAGTTAACTATTGTGGAAAAGGGGAAACTGTAGCAGCAATGGCATGTCCTGGGACCAACAGAACAATAACGAAACCACAACAATAAAAGATAATAAAAAAAACATACGACATGCATAACTATGCAAAATATCGTTTGCGAACCAAAGCAGTGGGTTCAGATTATTTTTGCTTCCTGTTAACTCTCGGCTGTTTAAGTAGCGTTTAAATTTGCTACCTTGTTTGGTTTTCTCTGGTTATCTTGGACGAACCCCTGCTCCCAGTTTTTCAGCTGAAGTTTCACCTCGTTGTATCGATCCATGCTAACGCCAAGTAGGTCATATACGTCTTAACGTTCTCTGTCAGAATTATCTAACTTTAATTTATTGCATTACGTACATTATTTAACGTTAGCGCATAACGCCTTTTGTGTGACCGCTAGCTACCGTTACAGCAACACGATAACGTTAGCTAACTTAACGTTAAAAACGCAACATTTTTGCTGGCGTTTTTTAGGATGTAGCAGCGAAACCTTTGATTTTTAGTAACCGTGAGTTACTTTAGCTTCTTCTTCGTCTGTAATAAAAGTTATAGCGACTCAAAGAGACAAAGGGTTACATGTATAGGGCATAACTATGACTTCATGTTGGAAAACTGCATTAAAGGGCTTTCTTCCGCTGTGTGTTGTTTACGATTTTCCCGCGCAGGGGGAATGACAGCTTGTGTTGCCAGGTCCCCTATCGTATCCTACAGTCTCACAAACCATACCGCTAGTTTTCTGGGTTTTAATTAAGGTGAATAACATGAATACGAAAGTAAAATAAAAAAGTAGTACATGTAACAATTGTTAATCTCTTGAATGTCTCAAACCAAGAGGGGTTAAGCCCATTGACAGTTAATATTAATAAATATACAGTCTATGCCCATAGACAGTCAGGCTCCACTTCCTCTAGAATCCGTACACTTCCGACGCCTCTTAAAGTGACAGGGACGAGAGAAATGGAGGAAAGTCATTAACTTTACACTTATAATTCCCAGTTTGAAAATAATATTTTCCGTAAATATTTGCCTTTTCTGCTACTTCATACTTCTACTGCAGTACATTTCAGAGGGAAATGTTGTACTTTTTAGTCCACTACCTTTACTTTGCAGATGTAAATTAATAATATAAAAACTAAACAAATGATAATGATTTGCTATATTCGCCAGGGAGAATCTACCCTTAGAATATTAAATTAGAATATGAAATTACCCTTCAGACAGAATAGAGTAGCTGAAACTACCCCAACTGTATTAGCTGCTGATACTTACACAATAATTATAAACCAGTAATTTACATTGTTCTGATAATGGGTACTTAAACTTTTGGTAGTTTAAGTATATTTTGATGCCAGTATTTGTACACTATACTGTGTAAAGTGCCACCTTTTTTTTGGGGGTTTTGATCTTGAAATGAAAAATACCTTTTCTCTGTTTAAACTTCCCTGAGGTTATTGTGCTATTACTGTTATGTCAATGTGTCAAAAGATTAGAAATCAAATCAATCACTATAACCATGCAGTCTGAGAATTAAGCCAGTTGCTAGTCTGGAACCGGCCTCCACAATCCTCAAGATGTCAAAACCCTTAAACTCATGTCTCCAACTGTCCAGCACGTGTAGAGTGTCCATTGCAGGAACCAAAATGTGTATTCTGTTTTGTAAATTATAAGACAGATTGTTTTTACCAACTAGCTTTGGCCTATGCAAAAAAAAATGAGTACAGCTTACTGCTCTTCATAGTAAACAGGGTTTAATTTTGTACTGGACTGATTGTACTTGTTAAGCAATACCTTTGTCACTGAGGTCTTGAACAATTAATACCCACTTAATCACTCTTCACAATAAGCACACTAACAGAAAATAAACTAACATTATTCATTAAATCCAGTGACATTGGGTCATTTTAAGTGATGTGGTGCAAGGAATAAATGAAACCGGACAACAAATATAAACAAAGACACTTTTAAAAAACACTTTTATCAGAAGCGTGTGGGTATAAAATTGTCAACTGTGGAAGGTAAAATTACCCCATAAAGACTATGGCTCTGATAGTGAGGATGGACATATTTTAAATTTTTCTCATAATGACATCACTTTATTCCAGCTGAGAAACCTCATGGAAGTATGCAGCGAGCATCTTGATCCCTTGAATGTAGTTGGTTCTGAAAATGGAAAGATAAAAACCGTGATGAGCTTGTTTAATTGGTAAATAGTTGCCTTTATTACAAACCGCATCAGAATGATAAATCGTGAAGATCATAAAGATTAAAGTTATTGCATCTCATTTTAATTATAACGTTTGGGTGGAAGAACTTAAACTATCACAAAATTCAACATACTGTAAAACAAAACGTGGACGTGACAGACAGCCTCAGCCTTATGACAAGCTTTTCTTTAGCTTTCATTTTAACTGTTCTTTAATGTTTTGTGTAAAGCACTTTGAATTGCCTTGTTGCTGAAATGTGCTAAACAAATAAAGCTGCCTTGCCTTAATTAAATCCTTTATTTTCCTCAATATTACATGCAAATTTGTCCATCATGATTATTCTAGTGACACTAGATACTTAGCTCCTATGAGAATATCTTTTAACTCTTCAGTCTGGAGATTCCCCCTCTCTTCTCAATTATAGTCATTCAGGTAAAAAGAGAAATAAGGAGAAGTGAAGCACTATGACGGACCTGTTGAGTTTTTCATTCTGGGAATGAGCTCCATCATCAGAAGACCCAACAGGCAGCAGCATGACGTTACGTCCTGTGGCCTCCTGGAAGGTCAGGGTGACGGGGATGCTTCCACCCTCACGGGTCAAGTCAGGCTCCACACCAAAGACTATGGCACAGCAAGGAGGAGGAGAAAATGGGTTAATATGAGTGAAGAGGGTCAAAATAAAAAAAAAAACTGCCTACAACAAGATTTTCATCCTTAATCCATGCTTTTCATTTCACCCAAATTACATTAACATTTCCTGCTTAAACCTTTGTGGCATCTTGACATCAGTTTTGTCTGTGGTTTAAGGGTTAGAGACAGCCTTTGTTATCATTAACTACAGTCAATAGAAACAGATGGAAATTATGTTCTGCCTTTTAACAACTGTGGATTACTCTGAGTGACCAGGACATTGTTTCTGGAAAGACGTACTACATTTGGTTTCCGGTGCTTTGAGCCCCACAAAACAAGTTACTACCGTATTTCAAAACTTTGGCATACAAAAGAACTATAAACATGGCTAGGTAACAGAGGGGGTAAGTGGCAGTATGTGTTTTGAGTGAACTGATCCTTTAACCATATCCATCTCTATCGGTTTTGCATCCCTCAGCCTCTGTACCTGTCTTCATGGCCTTTCGGCCAGCCATGTAGTGTGGGTGGTTGAAGTCAGAGACCCAGGCCTTGGCTCCGTGACCCATGTACACATTCAGTTTGTTGGGGCTTTCCAGTTCAGCAAACTTCTTCTGCAGATGATCGATAACCTTGATAATGAAAAAAAATGAGTGAAATTTATATTTATAAATACTTATTTGGAATAACTAATATAAACACATAGTCCTTATTTTAAACATTCTTTTAAGATTTTTTACAAAATACTAGTAGTGGCAAGATTATTTAGACAACTCATTGACACACCTCCTCCTGGTAATTCAGATTTTTTTGAAGAATTGATCCAGTAGTTTTCTAACAAATTAAGGCTGCTCTGTGAATCGGTTTGCAAGATTTTAGCTGTGGGTGCAATATTCTTTCCAAAAAAACAGTACAACCAGGAGAGTCACCTTTGTGACACACTACCACTAAGGCCCTCGAGTGGTTGGTAAAGTCATCAAGTTTTAAATTCTACTGGCAGAGGCTTAAACAAATTCCACACCACAACCTTTATTGGGTTATGGTCACAAGAATACTAGCAGATGACAGAATTAAAAATCACAGGATATTTCAGGGTCTACCTTTTTCTCCACAACTTTGGGGTCCATGTCAGGGACGAGGCGGATGGAAAACTTGCCGATGACCTTGCGGGGGATAACAGTCTTGGCTCCTGCTTCAGAGAAAGCTCCCTCAATACCATGTAGAGAAAGACATGGATACCTCCAGCGGTGCATCAGGATTTTCTCCTACAGGAAAAAAAAAAAAATAATGCGATTAAATTACAATGATTAGCCTTGAGGAATATAGAGTAGCGCAACACATTTCCATCTTTGAGTTATCGATGCCTTGCCTTGGTGTCATGCAGTAGCTGTCCGACTCCAACGTCTTTGCAGTATTCATCCATGTCAAAATCTATTTTCTCATACAGCTTTGTTTCCTCATCTGTCAGCGGGGCCACATCATCACTTATCCCAGGAACCAAAATCTTCCCCTTATTGTCTAAGAGGGAGCCTGTTAAGAAAGACACAGACACAATATTTAAAACTCTTTAAACCCTACAAATGTCTATGAGATTTTAGTTCAATTATCAGCTTCACTTGCCCATAAGTGCAATTAGGTCAGTCATGGCTTCATGAACAGAGCCACCAAACACCCCTGAGTGTAGGTCCTTGTCACCGCAATGCACCTATAAATTAAGAAATAAATCTTGTATTACATCAAAATACAATTTCACAAAAAACTTATACCGGAAGAATTGCATTACAGTGAAACTATATTTATTTTGCCACAGTTGAACTAAAATGCAAACAGAATTAAAATCAGACTTTACCTCAATAAAGAAGTAGCAGATTCCTCTCAGACCGTAGGTGATACAGGGTTTGGTCTTGCCGAGCCAATAATTGTCAGAGATGCAGACATAGTCCACATCTTTTAAGAAGGAGTCTTTTCGAGAAAACACCAGTTCATCCAGGCCCTCAGATCCAGACTCCTCCATTCCCTCGAAGCAGAATTTTATGTTGATGGGAAGCTCCTGCAACAAGAAGAGAGATAAGGATAAATTTATCACCAGGCCTCATTGGGTTTATATTTTAAAGATCAGTAGGTTAAAAGGTTCATGGCTTTTTTTTTTTTTTTTTTAAATGATACGTTGAAACGGCATAAAAAAGGAAAAAGAAAAAACAACCTTTCATTTGGAAAACATATTTTATGTTAATCCTGATTATAGAATAAATCCTGGGTGTGCTGACTGACGCTCCTTAAATAATGATCGGCATGTGAGAACGTGGTGTGATTAGATTACAAGATAGTGATTAAACCAAGTGACAACCAGAGACCTTTGATCACTTCCCCTCACAGCTCTAACGTAATCATCAGGCAATTGAAGGATCAGCCCTGTACTTTAAACACAGAGATAATCTATTTTTAGAATAACACACACACAAAATTTAACAATATTCCATATTATCCCTGTTGTACCCACACACAAAAACTAATTTTTGCAATTTGCAGATAGAATTTCTTAAAAAGGGAAGCTTTGAAAATTCAAGAATTGTTCTGTGAATGTATACAAGATATAAATTTTACCTAGAATTAATTCTATTTACCATCTATAAATTCCAAACAATGTAAATGTGAAAACGTCATAAAATAAAAACCACCTAGGTATATTTTCATTTCCCGAAACAGCATTACATCCAGTAATGTTCTGATTTGTGGTGATGTTTCCAATCACCGTTCAACCACACCAAATTTGCTAATAAGGAGCTTCAGGTTATTTTTGGTAACACATAACCAAACCAAACTTCAAAACAGGTTTGATCCTATTATCTTCACAGTAAAAAAAACTAACACCACCATCAATGATATTGGCTGGCTGCACATTAAGTTGACAGTGACTATACCTAAAGTCTTGCTACAGTGCTCTGGTCCTACATCAATCAAGGTTGGAGCTGTTGCTGGACCAATAGGAAGGTTTGATTACTTGAAGCATGATGTGCTACTGTAAACTGGATACTGCAGATGTGGTTTTGGCAACTCTGCCCCTGTAGCCAATTTAAACAGTTTGTCCCCAATCACAGTGCCCGTTGGAGGGTAAAAAAAAAACAATAAGTTAGAGATGAAGCTCTGGTGGGAACTTTACCTGCTGGATCTTCTGGTAGGCCTCAATGCAGTTAAACCAGGCCAACACAGGACCTTTGTCATCAGTAGAACCTCTTCCATAGAGCTTACCTGCAAAGAAAGAACAAAGTGTTTTAGTTTAAAGCCTTATTTTTACGTTTCTAGTTGAAGTTTGTTGCCCCTGGGCTGGACGCTGAATCGGGGTAAGTAGATAGGAGGATAAAAAGGAGCAGATAGATGGTGTCTGTCAGCAGATTCAGTTACTCTTTAGCAACTAAACAAATGGATAGTAAAACATGACATAAGCAAGAAGAGGGCTGAGCAGACAGAAATGAGACAGGAGGAAGTGAATGTGGCACTTTCTGTCAGCTGACTATCACCAGTCCAACAAATAAAAAAGAAAGGAAGTAAAGAAAAAGTGTATTAATCCTTTTTGTCATGTGCCAATTGTAGCCTCAGTTTTCTGTTCTTAGCTGACAGGAGTGGCACACGTAGTCTTCGGCTGCTATTGCCCATCCGCTTCAAGATTTGAAATGTGCTCGCAGAGATGCTCTTCTTCGGTTGTAACAAGGGGTTATTTGAGTCACTATTTTCTTCCTATCAGCTCAAACCAGTATGGCCATTCTCCTCTGACCTCTGCCACCAACAAGGACGAAAGAACTGCTGCTCACTGGATATTTTCTCTTTTTTGGACTGTTTTGGTTGTGCATTAAAATCTCAGTAATTAGCAGTTTCTGAAATCTGGCCCCAACAACTTTCCACGTTCAAAGTCACTTTAATCAACTTTCTACACCATTCTAATGCTTGGTTTGAACTTCAGCAGATTGACCTGACCGTGTCTACACACCTAATGCATTGAATTGCTGCCATGTGATTTGCTGATTAGATATTTGCATTAACAAGCAGTTGAAAAGATGGACCTAATAAAGTGGCCGGGGAGTTGACCTGGTTAATAAGTGCGGATACCTTACAAAAAAAAAAAAAATAAAAAAAAAAGTACTCAGAGTTAAGTAATTCTGTTGCGTTGTTTAACGCATGACAAATACACCTATAGAGTGTAAAATTATTATAGCATTTGAATTATTGTGTAGATTTTAATGATTCATAGTAACTCATTTAGGAAAGCTGGTTAAATAGCAGACAAAAATAAAATGATAACTATGGGAAATAAATTGATCCAAAAAGACAGAAAAACATCTGTCATCATGTAATACATTTACTAAGTAAAGTGCTTCAGGTAAGCCAGTTTGCCTTCTGTGAAGCGGAATGTATTATTGTTAAATTCAACACTTGTTCAACTTGACTTGCAAGGTTTGCAGATAAGACTGGATTAAGAGAACAACTCTACAATAAAGCATGAGGTAAGTAGGCTGGACTTTGGCAATATGCAGCAAATTATATGATCACAAGTTCAAAGTTGATAAAAGCTTAAAGAACATATACAGATGTTTAAATAGAGATGGTAGTAATAGTGAAAATACTAAATTCCCAATTTAATTTCATTCTGTAGCCTGGCCATGGCTCAGTTACAGTATACTACATTTCCCTTTACTTGTGCTCTTTGGTTCAGCTTTCATGCCTTCTCTGCAGGACATGTTGGTCATTTACTTCAGTGCAATGTGATATTATATGTTTGCCAAGCCAAAAAAGAAAAGTAGTGTCATCATAACATGAAAGCTTGGAAACAGAAACCCAGAAGTTACCTACACCATGCCTCGTGTTACATGCCAAAACAACATTCCAGTCTACTTCAATAACTTATTTAATTATCCGGATCATATGAAAACAGCTTCAGGGTAATTCTGTGTCAAAGAGAAACCAAAAAGCTTCTGCTCTCACCATCTTTCTCCACCAGAGTGAAAGGCTCTGTATCCCAGCCATCATCAATGTTAGCTGGCTGGACATCAAGATGGCCGTAGATACACACCGTCTTCTTGCCTGGGTCTGAACCCAAACGACCCAGGATGATAGGTGGCAGGGGGATCTCCTCGCCACTAGGAAGCTGCATGCACAAAGAAAAATAACAGCCTACATTTTAATAAGAGTTAAGGTTTTTCAAAAAGGGCCCATTCTGTTAAATTAAAACCTTTAACAGAACCAAATAACCAAAACAGTATGAAAAACCAATGGATTAAGTCTAAAACATTACACAGCACACTCTTAAATACCTTCTGTTTGCCAATATCCACCATCTCCACTGTTCCCCCAAGCTTCTCAATGTCCTTGGCTGCCATCTCCATCATCTTCTTGATCTCCCCGCGCTTCTCTGGCCAAGCAGACACACTCTGGACTCCCACCCAGTCTGCGAGACGCTAGGAACAAGAAAAAATTCACATACATTTTAACATTATCTAAGAAAACCCGACAGGTGTTTCATACAGCACGTCCAAGTTTGAGAAGTGTGAGGCTCACATTTTGTTAAAGCTTAATTCAAAACTGCAAAGCGTGTTCAGGGTGAATGGGTTTTGAATGTACATTAGGGTTCCACAAAGTTTTTACAAAAGCAACAAGTCACTGAAACTGACGTGACTGCATGTTGTCTGGTGGCTCAACTTTCATTTGAAATGACATTTGGAACATTCTCTAACCCGGAGTGAATGAGTTACAATGCCGCTTATTGTCAAGATCAACACCATTTGAATGCAATCTGATTACCACAATGATTATTCGGCCATAACTAGGTCCGGCTACCGAATTTAATACGTTTTTTGCCACATATCGAATTGCCACTAAAGTATCAGGCATTAAAAACTGCCTCGTCATTCAATACCCAATTTCAATACCTAAGGAGTAAATCTTATCAGTTTCAGTAAGCCAATCAGCATGAGGCATGCTTCTACAAAGTTTAATGTTTGTGATTGGCTGTCTGAAGTTACAAATCGCAGAGGAAGGCAGGAAAAACGATGTTGTGCTGGGTTTCCACAGGCTGCGTTTGGGCATTGACATGCAGCGGATTCCAAGCAGAATTGTGTCGTCACAAAATAGTGCTGTGACCTATGAAAACAAAATAGTGACGTATGAAAAAGTTTTTGATAAGGTATTTACTCCAGTCACATATTTTATTCGTGCACCATGTTCGGAGAAAGAAATGTTTTTGTCATGCTATCTTTTTACGAAAAAGTGAACAACCCGCCGAGCTAGCTGTTTGTCATGCTAAAGTGCTAATGTTAAATATATAATGTAACATTACTCACCAGAAATGCCTTTTGCCTGGGAAACCCTTTGGCAAGCTTGTTTTTTTTTTTTTTAATTAACAAAACGAATAGGAAACTCGCCTATCACATTAATTGTGTTTTCCTCCATTGTGATTCGGGTTGTGGTTCTGATGTTAATGTTTCCGCTTTATTTTAAGTTTAGAAACCAGTATCAAAGTCACAGTATTGGTATCGACATTTTATGAACTATACACAGCCCCTACTCTAACAGTAGGAGGTCATTAAGGGAGTAAATTAAAACAAAAATAAAACACTCAGAGCTTACCTGCACATACAGATCCTGGTGTTCGTCCACATACTTAAAAAGCGCTTTAAGATGAGCCATCTTCGCCAGCAACAGGAGCTAAGGGTTGAACAGGCAGAGTGGAGTGAGAAGAGTCTACCTCCAGCCCTTTGCAGTCATATTTGAGGACCAAACCACGCCTCCTCTAAACCTGCTGACTACAGCTCTTCAAAGCAGGATGTTGAGGTTTTTTTTTTTGTGGTCACAGCTGACTTAGTTTGTGCATCTTGTAGTTTATATTAGTTACATGATGAGTATAAAAAAAAGGTACTTGTGCAACAGAACTTTCTATACATACATATGTAGCTTTAAAGCTTCATTTATGCCAAGCCAAAAATGTTATACAGGAATGTGCACTTTTTAACTAACATTATTAACTAACAATAACAACTTTGATGCGAGACTGATTGCCTAAAAGAGGCCTGAAGCGGATCTCTGGCTAACTGTGAAAGCAGAGCAGCTGACGTTAGGTGCCAAGTCAGACTGATAGCTAACCGGCTACATAAACATACCAAAAAGTATCAGGTAGGTATACCTACCTAGCTGGCTAACTTACGTTACACTGAATAACAGCTAGCCTTTTTCTGACTCATATTCTGCTCTCCTCTTTTTTGAAAAGCATAAATAAGCATTAAAACTAAAAATTGTTCAGTTTAAAGACCTCCGTGTTAATTATCGTACAGCTGATGTCCACACGTTACTCTTCTCACCTGACAGACACTTCCTGTGTTTCCTAATGACGTTGACACGTATTTCAAGCGTTGAAAGTTAACTGTTTAGCTAATTTATGTACAAAATCAAATAGACCATATAGATTGTCACTCCCATAGACAGTTACTGCCCAATGTGAGGAGAGTGCAGATTTGTCTCGCGCATGCGTCACTTTGCGACAAGTAGCATATAAAATGCTAACAAGAGACTTCTGTACAGTCAATACAGTACAAATGGACCTACTTAACGAAGTTCGTTCACTGCTGGCCACAAGTTAGCATCAATCACAACAAAAGCTGTCTGTTGAATGGCGTTTGGAGCTAGCTAACCTTAGCAATCAAACAATCATAGATAGCTAAAACGTTTTTGAAATGACTGCTAGCTTAGCTACAAACTAGAAATCAAACACAACAAAGGCTGTCACTGGAATCGCGTTTTGAGCTAACGTTAGCAAGCCAACAATCATAGCTAGATAGCTAAAACGTTTTTGAAATGATTCCCATCTTCTGTTATTGTTTGTAATGAGAAAAGTTTATTATTTCATGGATTTCACAATTTCCGTTATGTCGTAAACCATTTCAATCTGAGCATGCGCAACTAACATCTGCACTCGACCAGAGCCGGTCTGATTTATAGACCGTTATGATTTCTATTATTATCTATCTATGATTATCTTTAAATACTACAAACATGTTAAACATTTATTGAACAGTTTGGCATCAGGAAAAAGTTGAAAAAAAGAAAAAAAAATCCTTTCTATCCAGTGAATATTATAGAGTAGCTTGAGAAAAAAAGGACATATATATATATATATATATATATATATATATATATATATATATATATATACAAATAAATCAAATGTAGAAGAGTGGATTAAAACATAAACATCAAAAACATAAAATACAATACAAGATGAGATGGGCTAAGGCTATATAATTATAATTCCTTAAAATCTTGCAGTAGATCAGCTATATCGATAGTTTCTTACTATTAATGATTTGGATAGACTCACAAAAGTTTCTAAATTCACTTCTGAAGTGAGTAAAAGCTGGTCGCAATTTAGCAAATTTTGCTTTATGGATATGAAATTGTAGAATTAGTAAATTGACAATCCCGTGTAATTTTTTGTTTTGGTGATCATATTTAATAATAACATCTTTTGCTTCTAATTTAATTTTGTGATTCTTTTGAATATTTAAATAATTTTCCATCTTTTTCCAGAATTCCACAGAGAACCGACACTCCCAGAATAGATGTATAATAGTTTCTTCTTCAGTTTTACAAAATTCACATTTACTATCCACAGCCGCAAATCATGAAATAGATACGTTAGTGGTGTAAATTTTATGCAGTATTTTGAAATGTAATTCTTTCACTTTATTGGGGATAACAAACCTGTATGGTAGAAGCCATTTTGATTCCCAGTGAATGTTGAAATATAAAGAGTTCCAAACAAATTTTCCCCAAGAAGTGATTTTCCTTTTGCTGTAGAAGAAGTTCCTTATATGTTTATTGGTACACTTGATACACACAAGAATTCCACTAGGTATAGCATTTATTACCATTTGATAATTTTTATGGGTGATAGGAAAAATTTTAGACCTAAGAAATTCCTCATTCCTCAATTAAGAACTTGAGCTTCATCATTTTGTAAGTCTGCAAGAAAATAAAATTCCGATCAACCGAATGTTGTAGATATAGGGACTTATTCTCTCTGGTTATGAACTCATTGTTCCATATAATAGTTCTGTGAGGAGAGAAATTGTGTTTAAAACATAATTTTGCAGCATTAAGTGCTTGCTGATGAAATTTAGATAGTTTTTGCGGTAGCTTAATTTCATTATAACTGCATTGTAATAAAAATTGGAGGCCTCCCATTTTTCCAAAAATGGACTGTGGAATGAAGTACCAAAGGGATTCTGGAACTTTTAAACATTCTTTTATCCATTTAATTCTAAAGGTATTGTTCACATCCATGAAGTCCAATATTTCCATGCCACTTGCATTTCTCGGGGCTGCTAAGATCTCGTTTTTTTAAACGTTGGCATTTGTTTTTCCAGATAAAGTTAATTAAAATGTCATTTATTTCTTTACAGATGGATTGATGGATAAACAGAGATTGGGTAGGGTAAATAAATCTAGAAATACCGTCCGCTTTACTCAAGAGATTTCTACCTAACATGGACAGATCTCTCTAAAGCCACATATTAAATATATTTTTAGTTTTTTGTATTTTGGGCTTAAAATTTCTTTCTTATCGTTCCTTTAGATCTTTAGAGATATGAATTCCAATGTATCTAATACTATTTTTCACAGGTATATCACACATAAGCTTTTCATCAGTATTATACAGACATAGAATTTCACACTTCAAAAAATTAAGTTTTAAACCTGATGCTAGCGAGAAGGATTGTATTTCTGTTGACCCGCCGGCAAAGTTTCCACAACTCTCTTCACTCACCAGCGTCAGAGGCACGCAGCCCCTGGCGCGCACCTCGCTCTTGACAAAATCTGCAGATTCATTGTAATCAAATTATGTGTTTATCTCTTACTTACCAAATTGTAAAGTTTAGTACCTTTAATTTCTAATAAAAGGGATTAGGTTTATATTAATAATCAATTTATTAAAAATAAATGTTTTTGTTTGTTAAATTATGGTTGTAGTTGTTTGCTGCAGCACCCACCGCACCCCTAGTTCCCGCGGCCATGAGTTTAACAGATAGGTCTCCTGAAGTGCAGTCGTTGGTGTAGAGGGAGAAAAGCAGTGGGGAGAGCACACACCCCTGGGGGGCGCCAGTGCTGATAGTCCGTATGCTGGATGTGATGTTCCCCAGCCTCACCTGCTGACTCCTGTCAGTCAAGAATTTTGTGATCCACTGACAGTTGGAGGCTGGCACAGTGAGCTGGGAGAGTTTGGTGCTGAGGATGTTCTGGTGTATGGTGTTGAACGCCGAGCTGAAGTCCACGAACAGGATCCTTGCATAAGCCCCTGGAGAGTCGAGGTGTTGCAGGATGAAATGCAGTCCCAAGTTGACTGCATCATCCACAGACCTGTTAGCCCTGTAGGCAAACTGCAGGGGGTCCAGCAAGGGGACTGTGATGTCCTTCAGGTGGGCCAACACCAGTCTTTCAAAGGACTTCATGACTACAGATGTCAGTGCGACAGACCTGTAGTCATTTAGTCCAGAGATGGAGGTTTTTTTGGGGACTGGGATGATTGTGGAGCGTTTGAAGTAGAAGGGAACTTCAGATAGCTCCAGAGATCTGTTGAAGATCTGAGTGAAGATGGGGGCCAGCTGGTCTGCACAGATTTTCAGGTTTTTTTTTCAAAAAAAGATTTTCAAATAAATTCTTCTACACTAGATGCCTATCTGACAGTGCTATAGCTAAGATATGATATTCCAACAGCATTTCATTTACCAGAGGACCTTTATGTTAACTTTAGTCGTAGTTGGACCTTTAGTCCCTTTCACTTTAGTCACATATGTTCAAATTTTTGTGAACGCTTTAAATCTTAGAAATGAAAATTGAATGAACTATTCTTGCATTTAGCGTTAACATGCTGTTAAGAGCTAATGTTAGCAGAAATAAGCTCATTTGACTAAGTTACAGTTACACTAAAGGACAATAGACTGTTGTTGATTCATGCGTATTCACCTACATAATTAATGAAATACAGTCACATGCTAGTGTGCATAGATATTTAACTATGAATGGCTCAAATTGATTCTTTCTCTTTCTTTGCCCCAGACGTAAGCAATAGTAATGGTTACTTTTCTTTTGCTATCTATTGTACAACATTAAACTTTTATCAGACTTGTTTTGTACAACTAAGCCGAGGTAATAATACACTTTCAAATAAGCGTGTGTAATTAAGATTACTGTTCATTTATCCTTTTTCTCTATAACTTAAATATGATACTTCTCTCACTATTAAATGCGTTTTTCCATTCAGCAACAGTGTGGATCACTGGAGACTAGGCCAAGACCATGGGGAACAACCTTGCCGTTGAAGATGTCTACATCTGTTGGTTCAGCTGAGGTGGTCTACGGGGGAAGAGCCTCCTCCTTTTCTTTATCCAGTCCTTACACTGTGGCGGGAATGACCTGGGAGATGTCAAGGGATGAAGGAGGACCTGCAGCTACTACTATAGTTAACAATGTGGCACTACAGATCCAACTACTTCTTTTTATTATGTAGAAATGTCTTGTGACAGTTAAGTTTTCCTTTACCTTAACCCACAGCAGTGTTGTATGTGTGGAATTTACACTGGTATGTAAAAGGTGAACTACATTATTTAATTAAATTTTTAAAATAATCTTAGAAATATTGACAGTGTTTGTGGTGTATGTAATTTTTTTAATAATGGAATTTAAATAATATAACAAGAGGGAGGCAGGGCAGTACAGCCCGACCCAGAGAGTTCCAGCCCCACCAGGCTCTTCTCTTTACCCTGTCTCTCTTAGTTATGCTGTAATCGTTCTAGACTGCAGGGGTACTTCCTTTGACACACTGACCTCCTCTCTCCCGTCTCTCTCCATTTGTGTGCACCCATGTCCCAGAAATTCCTGTTACTAACCTAGCTCTGGGGAGTCATACCCCAGAGTCATTATGTTCTTTCCCCCCAGCATGTTTCCTTGGATCAGGGACGCTCCAAGATCACGTTTGCAGCTGTTGCCGTGGTCCTGCTGTGATGCCCTGTTACATCCTGCTACACTCTGCTGTGCCCTGCTATGCCATGAACTACTACAAACTAATATTTCTAGTCACTGTTCCATTATCTTTTACTGTGACTGTTCTTACCACTCTTCATCACACCCCCAACCGGCCCCGTCAGACTCCGCCTACCAAGAGCCAGGGTCTGTCCCAGGTTTCTTCCTAAAAGGAAATTATTGTAAATTATAGAGTGGTCTAGACCTACTCCATCTGTAAAGTGTCTCGTGATAACTCTTGTTATGAATTGATACTATAAATAAAATTGAAATCTTCCTCCGACACAGAACGCAGACGAGATGACAGAAGCAGCGTGATTGACTAAAATGTTGGTAACATTCATTTGTATGTCAAAATGAATAAATCTTTATTTTCAATTATACAAATGATCAGTTGTAATATATTGCGTTGGGGGGTCTAACTGGGTGTCAATCACTGCTCATGCATACACATTTGTTCTCCCTTGTGAGGGAAGAGGCATAGGAGGCCGTTTGGGCTCCAGCAGTAAAGGGGGTGGTGGGTGCTGAGAAGTTGTCGTCTTTCAAATTCTCTGGTTAAGTCCTGGAAAAAGACCCAGCAGGGTCGAAACGTTGCCTTTTGTATTAAATTATGGGAGCATAAAGCAGTGTTGCATTTTTTTTTTTTTGTCCTGCACCTGCCAGAAGGTGGGACGTGCACACAATGTCTTTTATAATTATTATGGTAAACGCACATCTTAAATAATAGGTAGTTGCTGAGCGCATAAGAGAAAATGGCGTCCCAACTGGCGCATACCTATGTGTACCGCTCTTGTGCAAAGACATCCATCTTTTTCCCTTCCATATTTCATAAGTCTTTCTTTGCCATATTTCAGGAAACATCACAAATCATTACATTCATATTGTATATTCAAACATAAACAAACTGGTGTCCCATATCAACAATAGAATCCCAGCTTGACTCAATGACCATCTGTATTGAAAACACAAGAATACATGTTGTTGTTGCCATAACGACACACTATGACTACTGGAACCCAATTTGAGTTCTGACACAAATTCACTCAGACAGCAGTTTGTGTGAGAGACAGTTTGACTGTGACAATCCAAAGGTGCACATTGCAACAGGAGAAGGAACACTGGAAAACATGGAATTCAACTCCGGAGAGACTGAACCGCGAATGAATTTCTATCTCAGTTACCTTGAAGAACAAGTACGGTGTGAGCTGAAGGACAGCGAGGCAACGCTCACCCAATGCGAGTCTGAGGGGAGAGTTCACCTGATCATCCGAGAGGACCTGCTGGCCGATCTCCTGGATCAGCTCCAACAACAGAGAGAGGGCAGCAGTTGGAGCCATGAGAAAGAGCTGATGCAGAGGGAGGTGTGTGACTTGAAAGTTCAGCTGGCTCAACATGTCCCCTCCCCACCCAGGGAAACTGAGCATCTGAAATCCCAGCAGGTCAAAACCAGCAACAGGCTCCGAAAAGCCCAAAAAGATCTGGACCTTCAGACCTTCATTACTCAAGACCTGAAAGTGGAATTGGAGCAGATGAAGGGAGAGAAGGAGGTCCTGAAAAAGGAAGTGGAGACTCAGAAGATGGAGCTTGGTAAGGTGAGAGAGATGCTTAAGGTAAGTAAGACAAACGTGGAGTTAGAGTTGGAGAGCTGTCTGGAGATGGAGAGGGCTCAAGGTCAGGAGCTGAAGGACAAATTGAGCAAGATGGAGGAAGCTCTCCAAAAACAGGAGAAGGAGGCAAAGGAGAGACTGGAAAGATCCCAGGCTTCCCATAGAGCCCAGCTGGATGAGGCTCTGGCTCAACGTGTCCCCTCCCCACCCAGGGAAACAGAGCATCTAAAATCCCAGATGGTCAAAACCAGCAACAGGCTGCGAAAAACCCTAAAAGATCTGGACCTGCAGACTTTCATTGCTCAAGACCTGAACGTCAAATTGGAGCAGATGAAGGGAGAGAAGGAGTTCCTGAAAAAGGAAGTGGAGGCTCAGAAGATGGAGCTTCCTAAGGAGAGACAGGCGCTCAAGGTAGGTAAGACCAACGTGGAGTTGGAGAGTTATTTGAATATTGAGAGGGTTCAAGCTCAGGAGCTGCAGGATAAATTGAGCAAGATGGAGGAAGCTCTCCGAAAACAGGAGGAGAAGGCAAAGGAGACAGTGGAAAGATCCCAGGCTTCCCACAGAGCCCAGTTGGATCAGGCTCTGGCTCAACGTGTCCACTCCCCACCCAGGGAGACAGAGCATCTGAAATCCCAGATGGGAAAAATCACCAACAGGCTGCGAAGAGCCCTAAAAGACCTGGACCTTCAATACTTCATTTCCGAAGACCTGAAAGTGGAATTGGAGCAGATGAAGGGAGAGAAGGAGGCCCTGAAAAAGGAAGTGAAGACTCAGAAGCTGGAGCTTTGTAAGGAGAGACAGATGCTCAAGGTAAGTCAGACCAATGTGGAGTTAGAGTTGGAGAGCTGTCTGGAGATGGAGAGGGCTCAAGCTCAGGAGCTGAAGCATAAATTGAGCATGATGGAGGAAGCTCTCCGAGAACAGGAGGAGGGAAAGACGATACTGGAAAGATCCCAGGCTTCCCACACAGCCCAGCTGGAGATGCAGGACCAGAAAAACAAGAAATTCATGGATGATCTTGAGAAAAGGTTTGAGCAGCAGCTGGAGAGTCATCTAAACAAGTGGAAGGAGGACAGGTCATCCCTCCTTCAGGCCACAGAAAGCCTGAAGAAAACTCAGCAGGAGAAGGAGCAGGAGTGGGAGAGGACAGAGAGCTCCATGAGGTCCCAGCTGGAAGATCTGCAGAGCCAGGTGATGAAAAAGCAGAAGAAGAAATGGTACAGGAGGCTTCTGCCTGGGTGAGGAAAGGTGTATTTGTACTTGTTGTGTGTTTGTGTGTTTGTGTGTGTGTGTGTGTGTGTGTGTGGGGGTCTGTGTGTGTGTGTGTGTGTGTGTGTGTGTGTGTGTGTGTGTGTCTGTTTGTATCTGTTCGTGCCTGTGTATAGTCTGTCTGTGTTTGTCTGTGTATGTGTGCGTGTCTGTCTTGTGTTGTTTGTGTGTGTGTGTGTGTGTGTGTCTGTGTGTCTGTGTGTGTATGTGTGTGTGCGTGTGTGTGTATGTATGTGTGCGTGTGTTTGTGCCTGTGTGTGTGTGTGTCTGTTTGTATCTGTTCGTGCCTGTGTGTGTGTATGTGTGTATGCGTGCATTCGTGTGTGTGTGTGTATGTGTGCGTCTGTTCGTGCCTGTGTTTGTGTGTCTGTTCGTATCTGTTCGTGCCTGTGTGTGTATGTGTGTGTGTGTGTGTGTGTGTGTGTGTGTGTCTTTGTGCCTGCGTGTGTGTGTGTGTGTCTGTTTGTATCTGTTCGTGCCTGTGTGTGTGTGTGTGTGTGTGTGTGTGTGTGTGTGTTTGCACGCAGGGCGTGTGATGCGTCAGTGCAGTACTGTTGGAGTAGTAGAGCTTGTAGTCAGACACTGCATGCTGCATGCTGCATGCTACATGCTGCTTCCAGCTACTGCCACCGGACAGCCCTTTGTTTTCAGGGGTAGAAAGAGGAGCCGAGTGTGTGTGGCCTCCTCTGCCGGTACATAGCCTCTCCACTGCCAAGACCTCGTACACGCCTCCCCGTGGCACACATGGGAACTGGTCCCTTGTGGTTCCAGGCTAAGTTGTACAGGATCTCGGAGCAGCAGTGGGCCCCAGAGACGCGGCATGCAGGCCCATCGGTGAGTAGAAACGCCCTGATGCCCGTCAACCACTGTCCCAGTTATGGGTAAATAGCCCCAGCTATGGGCAAATAGTGAAGACCCCAATGGGGGCGCAGGCGGAGGATGGTGGTGTGAGAACCACCACAACGGCTGGGAAGGAGGAAGAAGGCAACCCCAAAGCCACGTGGGTTAACTCGGGGGGGGGGTACAGTGGCTGGGAGAGGAAATCCCAAAGACAAACCTGCACCTGGAGACAGGGACAGGACAGTCCAACTGACTTGACCACCGCCCCCCCTGCAACTCCTGCCAGACGAAGGTCATCATGGATTCCCTCCTGCCACTGGAGGTCTATCTGGTATGGAGTGAGGTCTGCATTATTTGGTAAAGATCAGTTATCAGTTTACTTTTTGTTATAGCAGTAATCCATAAATCCTATAATTTCGGTCTAATGAAATGCCTGAGCCTCTTCTGGCATGGCTCCAGCATCTTGAGCCAATTTTCCTTTCGTTCTAACCTGAAGTCTGTTTGTCCTGAGTTTCCTGAACACATCCCTGCTGCTTCTCCTACTCCACACACCTGCTGTTACCTGCCCCCGGTCCTGATGATCTTCTCTGCTCCATATAAGCCGTGACCAGACCTCCGTTCCCTACAGACAGTTAGCCTAACCAGTATGTTGAGCTCTTGTATCTTGCATCTAGTTTTTGAAAGTCTTTCTGCCTGTCGCCAACCTGCCTCCTGTTCCTCTGTCTACAGTTAATCACCTGGACAGAAACACACGCCTGCCTGGCCGACAACTTCACGGTTGCATTCTGGGACCAGTGCAAACACTCCAGCCTTCCTATTTCACCCGCTGCCAGAATAGGGACTTACCCGCTTCCATATTTATCCTACAAAAAAATACTCACCTTGTTATTCCAACTTACCGTCTGCTTCTGGGTTCCAGTACTAGACAAATGGTGACAAAGGCTGTCCCCCAACTCAGATCGGTTAATCAAAAGGGAAAAAAAAGAGGGGCTACACTTAACCTAATTGGAATTAAAACTACCACTGCAATGATAGAACAGAATAGGAAAATTAGATGTAAATGTGCTGTATTTATATAGCGCTTTTCTAGTCTTAACAACTACTCAAAGCGCTTTTACATCATACAGGATACATTCACACACATTCATACACTGCGGCCAAGGCTGCCACCTGCTCATCAGATAAACACGCACACACATTCACACTCCGATGCGCAGCAGTGTCTTGCCCAAGGACACTTTGACATGGGACGGAACTGCCAACCTACCAATTGGCAGGCAATCGCTTTACCACTGAGCCACAGCCAGGTAAACCATCTGATATCAGATAAACTGATCTATTGTGTCTTACTGAAACATGGCTGGGCCATGAAGAATATGTTAGTCTAAATGAAGCCACTACTCAGTCACAATAATACTCAAATTCCTAGAGGCTCAGGCCGGGGGGGGAACTGCAAGCTTGTTAATTAATCCTAAACTTAAACTAAATTAGAACTCGTTTGAGAGCCTTGTTTTTAATCTTCAACATCCATCATGGAAAACGGTCAAAGAACATGAATCATGAATGGGAATGAAGAAGAACATGCATTTTTTCTGTGTGAGACGGTGCAATCCTTCTGGAAAGATCTGCAGAGCTGGTTACAGACCAGGGAAATTGTAATGCCACCACTGACAGTGATGAATATAAAGTTTGGTGTTTTTATGGAAGATAAGAAGGTAGATTTTGTTCTCAACAATTTGTTTCTTTTAGGAAAACATTTTATACATAAATGCAGATATTTTAAAACCTAACCCTCCCTGATCCATTGTATAAGTCACTGAAACAGGTTAAAGATGGAAAAGCCCATAATTTGGTTTATTTACTTTTTACTATATGGTTTACTTAAACTTTTAACTTAATTTGAGATAGCCCCTTCTATTTATTTATTTATTATTTTTTTCCTCTTATTTCTTTATTCTTCTTAATGCTGATTTGTTATGTATATGCACCTATGTTTTGGTTATATGCTCGAAAATGTTTTCCTAAAAGCATCAAATTGTTGAGAACAAAATCTACCTTCTTATCTTCAACAAAAACATCAAACTTTATATTCATCACTCTCAGAGGTGCCATCACGATTTCCCTGGTCTGTAATTAGCTCTGCAGATCTTTCCAGAAGGGTCACCTCACACAGAAAAAAATGCATGTTCTTCTCAATTTCCTTTTCACAAAGAACACAGTTATTTGTATCAAAATTGAATCTTAGTCTTAAGAATTTGTTTTTTTGGGTAAATTTCATTTAAAATTTTAAAGTTGACCTCTTTCACCTTCGGAAGAAGCAGAAATGAGAAATAACTTTTACTTATTTTCTTAACCTCTCCATAACCTAAGTCTTTTAACAGATATTTTCTTCTTACCGGATAAGGATAAATTCCTTTAATAGAATATTTCTAATAACTTTGTTGATTTATAGTCACAGAAACAATTCCTTCTATTCAATGCTGCCTCACACCAGGAGAAACTGGGGTATTATGAGGTGTAAAATTATGTTTGTAGATCAACTTCCAATAGAGAAGGACCTTCTGAAAGCAGAAAGTTTGATTGGTAGTGAGCTGCATTTAAAGTCACATTGCAGAGGAAAGTCTATTCCACCCATTTTGGAAAATATCAAAATGGAGACACTAAACCAAAAGGATTGCTTGTTATTAATAAAAGCTTTCAATTTGAACCTTTTCAATTTTAAGACACCATTCATTAAATCAAAATCAATCGCCTTCACACCTCCATCTTCGTAATTTTCAACCATGTCAATTTTCCTTATGTATTGACAATTGTTTCTCCATATGAAATTAAAATTGTCCTTGTTTATGGCTTTTGATCATATTAGTAGAGATGGGTAAAGTGAAGGCTGAGTAAATAAATCTGGATAAGTTGACCATTTTTGATAAGACTCTCCCAAAGATTTTAATATCTCTCTGCAGCCACCTATTTGAGATTAATTTACACTTGTCTATATTGTTGTATTCATTTTGTCAGAAATTATTTTATCCTTGGAAATAACAATCCCCAAGTATTCAACTTGTGACATGACTTTTTTGCTATACAAAGGTTACAAGGAATGATCATGTAATGATAAAATTTCACATTTATTAAAATTCAATTGTAAGCCTGAAGCTCTTGAAAACTGGTCAGTGATTTCTAAGGCTACGGGAATCTGATTTTCATTTTTAAGAAATAAAGTTGTGTCGTCAGCCAATTGATTTATGGTAATCTGTCATTTACAACTTACCCTGCATTCTGGATCAAAATGGACAACATTTCTGCTACCATTATGAATAAAAGTGGAGAGCTGCTACAACCCTGACAAATTAGCTTCTTAATCTCAAATCGGGGACAGGTGCCATGCCCTAAAGCTACAGAACTATTAATGGCAATATAGCATCCCAATGGGCAGGACTGTCACTGCGCAATGTGAGGAGAATGCAGAATTGAGTCGCGCATGCTCAGATGTAAACGGTTTACGGCATAACGCGTCATACCCAATAAGAGTTTGATGCTAACTTGTAGCCAGCAGTGTACCTACTTCATTAATTATGTCCATTTATACTGCTAAGTAGGTCAATGTTAACTGTATTGACATTAGCTACAAAAGTCTATTGTTAGCATCTTTTATGCTAACTACTTGTCGCAAAGTGACGCATGCACGACTCAAATCTGCAGTCTTCTCACATTGGGTAGCGATAAGGACCATTGACAGTTAAAAGACGGATCGTGCACAGCGCTAAGACATGGGGGTCTGCGGCAGATGCTTAGTCATGTTCATCCATATGACTCAGAAACAGTTTAGAGGAGAGCAAGCCTCTCTGATCTATGTACATTTCCAAATGAGAAGGGCTTTGGTGGAAGAAGTACTCTAATCTTTTACCTAGTAAAGTAGTAATACCACAGTGTATATACGCTGTTGTAAAAGGCATTTAAAAATCTTACTTTTGTACAAAAGTTTTAAAGTATAAGAGTCAAGATTTGTCATTCCACAATACAAAATTACATGCAGAGTTCAGCTTAATATAGCACAGAAACAGAAGAGATTAGCTATATAAAAGTAAATAAATGCTTATGGGTGTGCAGAGTATTTACAGTGATTAAATATACCAAGTATAAAAAACTAGATATGTACAGTTGGGAATATAAATATCCCTATTAAATAGTGCAGTTGAGAAGGTGCAGAACAGATACTAACGGGCTTTTAAACAGAATTATGTACATAAAGTTGTCCGTTTTAGTGGAATCCATATTTTTCAGAATTGTCTCATTACTACATGTAATCATAAATCTCTTACAATGCAGCTTGTTAGTGTATGGTTATTTTAATATATAGGCCTTTTTAGAGGCTATTGCTAGGTAGCTTAGCAATTTTCCTTTAGAAAAACAAACTTGCTGGCAAAGCAAGCAAAACAGGTTTTGCCGATTTATACTGTACATACAGGGCAGTAGTTTTATTAAGTAGTGTGCTCACATTTGCCTCAGGTTAACTGACACTGCAGTGTATGGAGTTGTACACTAAACTGTGGCTCAATTTTGTATTACAAATTTTCCCCACATAACATGCATTACTGGGTTCGTCATGAAGATATTTGGATGGATTTTAAATAGCCAGAATATACCATTGTGTAGCAAGACTTTATTGCATATGTCAAGTACATGCAAACCAAAAAAAAAAAAAAAAAAAGTAGACTCTTCTGCCTTTGACTCCATTTTCCAGAGCCAAACTGGATGTTCAAAGAACATCCATTTGTAGGCGTTGGCTTTATTTTGGGCACAGGTCCAAGTAGCATTTCACTGGAAAGGAAAAAGTGTAAAATTATAGCTCTGTAAATAAAGTTACTCAGTTTAGTGTAGCTTGATTTAAAAAAAATTAAATAAAAAAACCTAATTCTGACGCTGTGCCCAACATGGTGCCTGCCCAGGTTGAACAATTCCCCCTTGAGGTGCCTGCCCAGGTCCAGGTAGAACGACGCCCCCTTGAGGTGCCTGCCCAGGTCCAGGTCGAACGACGCCCCCTTGAGGTGCCTGCCCAGGTCCAGGTCGAACGACGCCCCCTGGGGGACCTGCCCAGGTCCAGGTCGAACGACGCCCCCTTGGGGGACCTGCCCAGGTCCAGGTCGAACGACGCCCCCTTGGGGGACCTTCCCAGGTCGAACGACGCCCCCTTGAGGTGCCTGCCCAGGTCGAACGACGCCCCCTGGGGGCCTGCCCAGGTCGAACGACCCCCTGAGGTGCCTGCCCAGGTCGTACGACGCCCCCTTGAGGTGCCTGCCCAGGTCGACGACGCCCCCTTGAGGTGCCTGCCCAGGTCCAGAAGATGGACTGGAATACATCTGTAAGAAAGCGCCATCAGGGCCAGCTCTAGCTTTTGGGGTCCCCTAAATGTTTTAATATTTGTGTCCAGTTATTCACAAACACCCATCAAAAAGTCATGATACTTTAGACTTTACATTTTGAGTCAGTAGTTAAGAGTGATCAAGTGTGTATGTGTGCTCACCACTACATTTGCCTCAAAACCTTAACACTGCAGCCAAAAAGGAAAAAGACCCACATCTCAAATAAAACAATGACCATGTTATACTAGGTAAAAATTAATGTCTGCAAATACTCATTTCCTAGAAGCAAAGAATTTGAATAGATGTTTTAAAACAAGTGTTTACACATCTGTAAAGGTTTAGAGACTGACCTTTCCATCAAAACACTGTTCTTCACAAGTCTTTTCATCTGTCCTACAAACTTCAGTAGAACACATAAAATAGATCTGCAGGAGAAAACACAAATGTTTGCAGTCAGAACAGTCAAAGTTCAGCTTTGGGTGAGATTCTTTTTTCAAAACAGCTGATTTAAGGACCTCTTGGAAGAGTCACATATCTGCTTCACATCCCATTTTGGTAGTGTTGATTTTAGTCAAGTAGTGTAAAAAGCATGGCCTTCTAAATAATTTTACTCACTTCTTCATCAAGGTACTTGTTTGATTTTTGATCCATAAACTGGAAGGCCTGCACCAGGAAGCGCCTTCGGTGACGATTTTTGGGAAGACCAATGACTTTAAGGATAGACACAGTTGGATCATGAGGATTGGCACACCTGCAGACAAATGCAAGTTAGGGTTAGACAAGGCCATCATTTAACCTCACACATACAGTGGGATTGCACGGTCATGCTTACCCTTCATAAATGAGCACCAGAGCATTCTTTGCAGAGCGAGGGTAAGCTAAACAGTAGTTGACAAGAATTACTGCATCTGGTTTTGGAGACTTCAGGAGCAGTTCAAGATACACTGGCTTGCCAAGGAGCAGTCTCAAGGGCTGATGGTAAGTTGGAAAGTAGCTTGAATAGGTCTCATCTATTGGAGATATAGACAAGAGCAAATTTTAAAAAATTGACAAGTTACCCATTTAACACCTACTTATGAACAAAGCACTCCAGCCATGTTGAGCAAAATTGTACTCATTGTGGGAGACCAAAAAAATAAAAAGCACCTCACCATGAGCAATTCTTAGTGTAACACCATATAAGCCATGTGAGATAATGGACGATGGCAAGCTGGAACTTGGGGTCTTGACCATGTAGCCAACACTGGCAAGATCCTGCTGACTGGCCCCCAGTTTGCTGTAGCGGCATTCAACCATAAACCTACAAAAGATGTAGTTGAGTTTGGTTCTAAATATGTAGAGATAACACTTAAAGCAGGACCACCATTACTAGATGGGTCATTAGGACCTACAGTGTTAAAATGTATAACCCACTAACTTGAGAAGATTGCTTCTTGTTATCGTGCCATACTTGAGATTCAAAGTCTGTATAACAGATTGTACTTCAGCCAGGTAAATAGTTGTCTCACCAACTTCCTGTGAAGAAAAGTAAAAATTCCTTAGGGTTAACTGATTTACTGCTTGAATTAGACTGCCAGCATGGTGTTTTTTTTAAATCCTTCAAGTATAGAAGCTATCCAAGATCATAACTTGCGACTAGTTTGTCACCACATAAGAAAACGAGTTATATATACACACTCAAGTACAGAATTGGAAGACGCCAACTTTAAGTGCCATGTAAGGACATGGCAATCTAGATGCTATACAAGTTAATAAACTAGTCTAGCATTGCCAGACCTACCCACAGAGCCATGGAGGAGTGTCTGGCTAGTATTACGCAACAATAGCAGGTTAGGGTGAGGAGTCATGCACCATTGACCATGTCAAACACCTGTTTATACTGCTGAAATTTGAAAATTCAAACTAAAGGGCTTCAACTTAAAAGTTCCATTTTAATAAGAAATAAGTCAGTTATGAGCCTGCAAGTTTGTCACTCAATCAGGCAATGTACCCTAATGCGCTAGAGTGAGTTCTTGTTTAAAATTAAGTGGAATGTGCATTGTAAAACAAGGAAAGGGACAACTTACATAAGCCCGAGCTCCACATTCTGTAACTTTAAACTTAAAGATGGCAACCTTGTCATTAACAATGACTGGTTTACAATTTGGACTCCCGGGAATAATGAGCTTGGTGGGGTCCAAAGGGATTGCTGGAGAGTTGAACCGAATGGCAAAAACGAAGTTTCCATCAGTGCACGCTAAAGTGAGGAAGAAAAGTTACAAGTCACTTTAAAGTTTCAATTAGAAGTTAAAATTGACAATAATTTTATACCGCAGCACTCTAAACATAAGCCCTACTATCGAGTGGGTAGTAGCAGCCGGAAGAAGACACACAGCATCCCCTCATCTCACAGTTTGAGGAAGACATCCCTTTAAAACCACAAGCCAACTGCTCCTCCAAGGGAACATGACAACCTGAAACGAGACATTTAAAATAGTCTGCCATCCCTTGTAGTAATTTTTCGATGTACAAGTGATGCATAACCTTGTTTTTCATTTGCACTCACTTGAATGAGTTGATGGATTTGAGGGTGGTGGGGTAGTGACTGGTTCGCTGCACTTTAATTTTGATTTGCCACTGAAGCGAGGGCCAAACTTTGGCTTTTCCTCACAAGATGCAGTAGCAACTTGTGTTTGACCAATCTCATCTACATACAACAACTGCAGGCTGTAGCGATCAGTCTGTAATCATTTGAAATGTTTAAGACTTGAACTGAAAGAGTATTTTACATTTAAAAAATGTTTACAGCAAAGGCAATTTTACAGTAACTTACATGTCTCACATTGCACCCAGTAAAGGGGACAGTCAAGGTGTTCTTGAAAGAGTCCACATCATAACCACAAGATTTGGGAGCATCCATGACAGGTAGAAGTTTCTTTAAACCTGAAAATGAAAATAATTCTAGTAAAACCAATTCATTAAGCATAACTGCAAATACACAGAAAATTCAAGTACATACCCAAAACTGTGACTTCACTTAATGAACCGACCAGGAGTGTAATCTGGAAGCCAACGTCACTACAAACCACCTCTAACACAGAAGAACTATGATTGCTGGTCCAACGCTTTGGAGGGGCATCTCTAAGTTCCATCTGAAGGTCATCGGTACCACTGTCCCAGCTCCTCAGATGGGACTTTACTGCGTCTACCTGGAATCTATGGTCAGCAAAAGGGTTGACGGTTTCACTAGTGGAGCCACCTTCAACTTCAGGAAGTACATACTCGGGAACTTCAGCTTCTTCGTGGTCTAAGACGAGACGGTCATCTGGAGGGTAGAGTGGTAGTGGTTAAACTGCAAGCAAAAAGCCTGACAGTCATGTGGACAGCCCAGTTAAATAGTTGCCTTAAACAATTTAATTTTCTCCCTTATGAAACTGCAGTACCAAGTAACAAGTCTGATTGCTTCCTTGAGCTTAACATTTTAGAAAACATGGGCAAAAGTCTTAAGCACCTTCCCCATTACAACTACAGCATGCCATGACAGACCTGACAAGGATATTGGAGAAATAAAGATTATGCAAAATGTTTATTCTATGGATATACCTTTTACCAAGCTGTTTAACTGCATACAGTCATTTAAGTATTTGGTTAAATGTAACTCTGGTACAAAAGTGAAAAAAAAAGCCATCAAACATTTACCTTTTCAAACATGATCTGATTTTATACATCAGCTTTAAAGTACAGAAAGGCCCATGCTTTAACCTGGTTGAGGGGTTTTCTTGTTACAGGAAAACAAAATGGAAAACCTTTGCAACAACCTACCAACAGTAAACACAACTTCCACCTATAGCATCAAAGTCATATACCTGTCAAGGTAACAACTTGTGGGTTACGCCACTGCTCCGGCTCTTCGGAATAAGCAAGTTCAGTCCAATCAACATGGTCCCATCCCTGTATTGGAACGAGCAACAGAGTCACAGTCAGCACCAGCAGCAACATTTCAACCACTACACCAGCCATGGACCACATGAAGTCCTCCTGCAGCTACTGAGCACTGGTGAACAATGCAGCCTTCTGCCATGCTACAAATATTGGTTTGAAGTTAATTGATTGCATCTGGTAGCTGCTAATTGGCAATTGCTCATCAAGAAAAGTCTCACAGTACAGCTGTGGAGTAAGTACTCTTAATCTTTTACTAGAGTAAAAGTAGCAATTTGCCTACTACTACAGTTTACTTCAAAGTCTTACAAAAATGTTAAGCGTCAAAATATACTTAAGTACCAGGTAAATTACTTATTATGCAGAATGGCCCACTTACAACACAGGCCAAGTCTGATCTATTCTTTGCATACATTTTCTAGTCTTGAACTGTGAATCAAAAACTTTTTATTAACTTGGTCAAGATGTTTTTAACCATTTTTTATTTAAACAGCCAAAGAAAAGTGCAAAACATTGGTCCACATGACAACACACAGAAAGGTACACTTCACACGCCAAAGTAGGCATAGTTCACCTTTTCCACAATCCTTCCTTGCGATCGAATGTTTAAGACGTTTTTAATAATTGAAGAAAACATTAAAATACATTTAATACAATATGCCACCCGCTAAACATCTTCAAAAGTAGATTTAAACACTCGTCAAACATGTTACATGCTAGATACAAATTGGAAGTATTGCTTTGTTGTTACAAAATTTTTATTGTTGTATATAATAAACTGGTAATTTATATCTCATTAACATAACGTTAAACTATGACCACCGACTGTGGCTCAATTTGACAAACAAAATGAATAAACTCATCTATTATTCTTTTCCACATAACATGTAGTGTATATGTATTTCAAATAGCACTACTGGATTTTTGTGTTAGTCATGAAGATATTTCATAATGGCTTATTTTAAATACCAAGCAGAAAAGAAAAAAAAAGACCTTTGTGTGGCAAAATATTTTTTTATTACATAGCCTACATTTCAATTACACACAAACACCCCATGTATTCTGCTACTGCACTACAAGTCAAATAAAATATCTTTATCATTTAAAACTATACATCGTTTTTCTTTAGGTCTTATTCTCCAGAGCCAATACAACAAACAAATCAAAAGAACTGGATGTTCAAACAAAGAGAAAATTATTTGTAGGCGTTGGCTTTATGTTTGGGCAAAAAGTTGAAATTCTTTGGCACAGGTCCAAGTAGCATTTCACTGGAGAGGGGAAGACAGTAAAACAAATTAAAGTCAGTAAATACATACATTTAACAGATCAGTTTAGTGTAGCTTGATTTTAAATGTTCATTCTTGATGGTTTAAAAATTGTTTTACCTAATCCTGACCCAGTCCCCGACATGTTGACTGGCCATCAGTGACTCCAAATAGTTCCTGCCCATGTAGTACGGAGGTCTCTCGTTGATCTTCTGAGGTATCCTCTCCAACAGGCCCACTGGAATATATCTAGAGATGCCCCAAAAGGTTTGATGAATATTTTAGTGTTAAGTTCTCATTGGTAGGAGCTGAATCTCCATCATCATGTGCAAGATGTCTGAATGTAGAAACCAAAACATATGATGCACAAGGTAACCATATGCTGAAGAACATACATTTATTACAAATAAAGAATAATTTTGTTTAAAGTCTTTGCTTTTACTGGCTGATGATCCAGTATCTCCTGACAAAGTTAAGCACCTGTAAATTATAGATAATACAATTATTAATTTTATCAGCTGCATCCGACCTAGTCAAACTGGTTCCCCCAGATTTCTTTTTTTATGCAATGCGTACCTTTTCTGAGCTGCAGCTTATAAAAACACCATTGGCAGTTGGGGTTTAGTTGGCTTATGCATTGGGCCGGCTTTGAGTGCTATATTAAGTTTGTTTCTGGATAAAATGGAAAGTCATGAATATTGCTTGTTGATAGTAGAATAAACGCAAAATATACTAAAGTGCATTTTGTTGCCCACCTGCACATGAAGGAGAGCCACTCCAACATGAAGGTGCGGGTCTTCTCCACACCTCGAGTGTCGGAGCCCCAGTGCTCCAGACCGAAGTTACTGAAATCCCTGAGGATGTCCAGTCGCTCACTGGACGAGATGTCCCAGTGTCTACTCTCCTTTATTTCAGTGAAGATCCATGGCTTAATGAGAGCACCCCTGAAGAGACAAAAAAACATGCAAAATCAAGTTCACCAAAAAGGCCATTGTAACCACACTGGCAAAGAGAACATGTGTTAGCAAAATGAACTTAATTGCCAAGTAAAACCAATATTTATTATTTACTGAGAAAGAAGGTTTCAGGCTTTCTTTTTTACAAGATGTCCTGCTGTCCTGAAAGTTACAGGTGGCATAGACCGCACAATAATTTGACATTTACTTTGTTTTTTAAATTATTTTTTCTATAATGTGTGTAAGTGGCACCAACCTTGCAATCATCATACCAGAAACTCCGGTCTCTCTTGCTTTCATGGCATCTTCATAGGACAGAATGTCTCCATTACCTTAATACAATAAACAATGGTCACTTTAGTTTATCTCATCAACAATAATGAATTACTCTTACTAACAATTTGTCCTCATCTACTGTGTGCAGCTGTAATATTGACAAATTCACATACCAAAAAGTGGGACAGGACTAGCCAGCTTGGAACAAGTGGTGATATAGTCCCAGTCCGCCAACTTGGTGTAGCGCTGCTCCCTGGACCGACCATGCAACTGTAAGTAAACAACATAATCAGTGGTGTGTTATCACACTTTTGACGCATTTTGTTGCGGATAAAAAAATTATAAAAGAGGAACAAAAATATAATGCAGAACTGACAAAAAACAAACAAGGGGGTTGGGAAAAAACATCTCACATGTATGCATTTATCTATGCTTCTTTTACAAGACTTACTGTGATCATAGAGACATCCCATTTCTTCATCTCTGGGATGAGTTTGTGCGCTATGTTGCACTTCTCCTGAACACCAGTGCGGATCTTGACAGTTAAAGGGACATCAAGGACCTCCAGGAAGAAAAAAAAAAAATGGTTCTCATTTATCCTTACATTTTGGGGTGAATAAAAATAAATGAATAAAAAGAAAAATTTAATTCAACACTTAGATACTCTGTACATTTAATAACAGTGGTTTCCTATTTAGATACTGTACATTTGGTTAAAGAAAAGCTTACATAGTTCATTCCCTTGATTATCTGTTCAAACTTTCTGGTACGTGTCATCAAGCCGCAGCCTCCGCCCTGATGAGGGAAAGCAAACAAAGATCATCGGTCAGTGAGTGTCATGTTGATATTTTATATTTCCAGCCAAACATCCGTCTGCTATAATTTCTCCCCCTACCAGCCCTCAGATCAACCTCAGCCGGTCTCCTCTGCCTTCACAAGTCCAAACGCCGTAGTTTTGGGGACAGAGCCTTCTCCAGGGCAGCTTCCAGGCTCTGGAACTTCCTCCCCCAAGAGTCCATCACCATCTTCCAGTCCCGACTCAAGACCCATTTCTTCACCTCTGCTTATCCATAGCCCTTCTCATCTGTGCCTGAATCTTGTTTTTTTATTTTGTTGTGCACTGGAACTTTCCTTTAATCTGAATGGGGCTACATAGTTTGATAGCGGGTTTACCTTCTTGTACACAAGGTCAATGGGGCATCCAGAGTTGATGTCCACGAAGTCAACATCAGTGTTGTTGTTGATGAGCTCTGCACACCTTGTCATGGTGTCGGGGAAGCAGCCCTCCACCTGGACACACAATTCAGACTTCAGAACTGAGGTCATCTTCAATCTCACAAAAGTCGTGTTTATAACAACAACTTGAACAGAGTAATTCAACAACTCTGGTTCTGGAGAGTCTTAGTCTATGATGACATCACCTGGACGCCAAAAACATCTTCACTTTCGTGCCGTTTCAGGAGCGCCCACTCTGATTGCTGCCCCTGCAGCAGGTTTGTGCACATGGCCATCTCCCCACAGGTGATGTCTGCTCCGAAGCGCTTGCAAACACGACGGAAAGGCAGATTTCCACACTAGGGAAAAATAAGGATTTTATCATGTCAAAACCTTATTTATAGGCCAGAATATGATATAGCTCGGTATGTTACTGATTCTTTAGGGTGACATTTTAAATAAACTCTTGTCTGGAATGATTTGTTGGCCAGCATTTAACTACATCAATAATACATCCAACAACAGCACTCAAATGAGTCTGGTTGTACTTACAGTTGTCAGAGGAGCAAGGTAGAGCTTGTCTTTAAAGTCCACCTTGAACACAGAGAGAGGGGATTACATGATATTTCTTGTGAGTCACCAAAGTATTTTAAGAAAATATAATTTTGGAAGAAAGACGGTTGCCTGAAGAGATACCCGTTTCTTCTCACATGGGCGCAACTTGATGACATCTACATCAGTCAGTGGGCCAACAGTCTTCACTGGAGACTGCTTATCTGGTCTGGCCTGTAGTTTGACACAAACAAGTGAAACAGACAGGTAAAAATAAACAGGTAAAACAAGTCAAAATACATTAAACAACACACTATATATACCTAGTGTGTACAGTAAGTGCTCAGAGTAGAAGTTTGTACCTGTGTTTCAGAATTAATAGACTGCACGCTGCTCCCCTCCTGCTGGATCTGCAGATACTTCCGCTGCACGAGCATCTCCTAAGTGTTGAATTAAAAGACCAAATTTAAATTTACACCCATTTAACTTAAATGATTATGAATGGCATGCATGTTGCGCATCTAAAATAGCTCCAATAAGTGCCACAGCGACTCACTTCAGAGAAACTTCCTTTCTTTTTTGTCTCAAAGGACAAACAAAATGGCTTAATGAGAAAAGAATACAACTCGTATTTGTAACTCTTCTTACCATTCCCTTGTTGGTCTCTTTTGTCTTTGTAGTTAGAAAGTGTTTTGAGGTACTCTTCTGACTTCTTGAAGGCCACCGAACGCTTCCTCAGACTAATCTGGAGGTCCTTACTCAGGCTGTTCTTTACTACGTTCCTGCCCTCATTGACCTTAATTAGTTCTGCGTTCTCCATGGTTTTGAAGTCAGGTGTAGTGTGTGCCTTGGCGAAGCGGCAGGTGAGACCATAAGCACATTTTCCGAATGTGTCATAGAGGTAGCAGCTTTCCCCAATGTCAGCAGGCTTAGTGGCAAAGTACTCAGCTACATTATGATGAAAGTGGCATTTGTCACCGAAGGAGCATTCCCTGTTGGCCTGCACGGTGGGAAAAGGCATAACAATATCAGCTATCAGCTGACATAGCAATTGAAAAGTACTGTAAGTGGAATTTGTGAATGGTTGGTTAAAGTTGTATACCTGAAGGACTGAGAGACACAGTCGTTTTTCATCATAGGCGGTAGGCTTTGTGTGTGGCCTTGACTTATTTTGTCCCCGAAGACGTTTACGGTCTGAGTTGCTGCTCTTATTCTGCTCTTCTGCGTTTAGTTTGAGCTTTTTGGTCTCAGGTTCCTCAACAGGTGTCTCATCTTTCTCCTCAACGCTGTTGTTTTCACTAGCCTTTTCTCCTTTTGAGCCCTGCCACTCTGAGTCTACAAATGCATGAAATTTTTCTTTGGTTGTTAGGAATCTGCAAATATAAAATAAAAAAATGCAATCAACCTGTCAGTTTGAAGATGTAACATTAAACAAAATATTTTAAGACAGAGTGTAGGGCAACCGCAATGCCCTGCAAAACCATTGGTTACAATTTGTCTATACAATCTGACACAGTGCCTTACTTCAGCAATGTGTCAGGGAAGAATATTGGTCACATTTACTCACTGCTCGGTTACCACATCAATTACTCTGTTAATGGTACAATTACAAGAGGGGATATTTATATGGACCAGCTGTACCTTGCAAAACTGGAACAAGAGCTATGTCCATACTCTGTGCAAGAATTCAAGTGCATTCACCGGCTGCAGAGCCTTTTTGCTGACTGTGTAGTTCTGTTGGCTCCATCAGACAAAGAAGTGTGAGGTGTAAATGTATGAGACCATGCTACTCTGCTGAAAAACGGTGGAGTACGTCATCAGGTTGAGAGACAGTTGCTGCCCCAGGCAAAGGGCATCTCTGGGTATACCAATGAGCACAAGAAGGAGCATAAGAACAAGCTGCAATTTAAGATTTATAATAGGCTGTTATGGAGAAGAGGGAGCTGCCAGACAAGACATGATGCAGAGTGGGGGATTTCTGGCTCAACCTAAACTACTTCCAAGATGCATGGAGGAGAGAAAAGTCTCAAAATTCTTATTGTATTGCACAAATGGCTACTAACTTACTGTGGTTTGAGGGCAGCTTCGCCCTTCACAACTTCATCAGTCCTTTTTTCAACGCTTCCTCCGCCGGTTTTTCCATCACACCTTCACGGGCTTTCTCTTAATCCTTTATTCTGAAACATGTCGATACATCAGACGATCACTTTGGATAAAACTAACATACTGCTCAACAGCAGAGCTAAGGTTTATCTCCTGGTTCTGAGTAGCGAGTAACGTTTGTCTTAAAATAAACTCTGTACTGCATATTTAACTATAACCTAGGTTACGTCAAGCTACTTAACTTCGATATCAGTTCACTGTCTGATTAAACTGAATTTAAATTAACGTTAGCAGTTACTTACCTGTTACGTTGCGAACACAATACTTTGATTTTATTTTTGTCACACACCTTCAAAATGCACACTAACGGCGTGAGAAAACGCTTGTGCAACAGTTTGGTAAAGTCCGTGCATGTACTGGCAGACGAACGTTGGTTCCGCATATTACTGTTCGTCTCCCCAATATTCAGATTAAATCATTTAAATGGAGGTATGTTGTTCAGGGATGAAACACAACAATAATACCTCTGCTAATTGAATATACATAACATTTTTCAGTTTTGAAATGGCACCAAAAAACCATCTTCTGTATTTCTTTAAAAAAACAACATGTTATTAAATATATTAAGTACTTTTAAAAGAATCATGATTGAAACGTGTAGTCAGATGATGCCTTTTTGAATATCAATTTTATTTCAACATTCCATCCTCACATGAATACCAAGAGCAGCTCTCCAACATCAACATCATTTTTTATACATCTTAGACCAAAATATGATTAATGAGAAGCCAACCAAACACTCTGGCTTGTATGTATTTTGTTTAACCAATTATAACTGATCTGGGCAGTGCTAAGCCCCGATAGTGGCAGATATCGAAAGCGCCGGATATCAGGCTTTATCCCAGCAATGTACATCCATTGAACCAGACTAGTCGTCGGGTGAGACAATAAGTCTTTCTACCTTTGCAACAAACCGCTTTCGGCTAGAGTCCAGGATGTTGATGCCATTCTTCTGGAAGTCATATCCCACTCTTTGCAGCTCCTCTAGTCGCCCTGTAATGTTCTGTGTGCTGTAGTCTAAAACTTTGGGCTTTTCCAGTATCTGCTTCATTGTTATTCCTCCTTTAACGAGACAGTCTAGTTTAGAGCTCAGCGTCTCTGGCCCAATGTACAGAACCATTGGATAGCTGATGATTAGTTTTTTTATGTCAGCCCTCCGACAGCCAAGTAAAACCATCTTTTGTTGGAGACTGTTAAAATTCTTTTTCAGATATTCATTAGAAAGGTCCAGTATCTCTGCTCCAGGGCCTTGAAGAAGTGCAAGCAGTTCTGAATTGCTCAACTTAAGAGAAGCTCTCAGAATATCAATGTTTGTCTTTACTCTCTTAGTGCTTCGGATGAGAATATAAAGATTTCTGGATATGACAGCTTTTGGAAACTGCTCTGGATTCTTCCCACCAAGTTCTGTACAGATATCTTCCAGAAACTCCACCATCTGCCTGTTGAGCTCTAAACTGTTAGAGAATGTCCGTGGAGCTGTGGTCAGCAGCCGATGGAGGTCTTTAGTGTTCAGTCCCAGCGAGGTCAGAAAAGCTATGTTCTTTTCCAAGTTCCCATTATCACTGGACCGGAAAAAAGACTCAGGTGAACGATCCAGGATGCTCACAATTTCTTCATCAGACTTGAAGATGTTTCTCCACAACTGCCAGCGCTGTTCCAAATGTTCAACTGAGCGGGTGATAGCACGGGGATAACGGGATATGATGCCGGCTATTACTTTGCGGCTGGCACCTTTACTTTGCAGAAACTGAGCGAGACCTTGCTCATTAGTGAAGACTTTACGAAGCACCCCAGGCTGACGCTGGCGTGCCATCTTCACATCAACTCCCATGAGATTCAGATTCTCCAGCAGAGATTCATTCTCTGGGGTAACCTGTGGCTTTGGCAGCTCATTACTTCTTGTAGGAGCACTGCAAAGCCTTCTGGGAAGGCAGGTTGATGTCAACTGTAGTGGAATTAACCCAAAGTTGTGTTGCAGCGTCAGTGATCGACGGAGGCTGAGGAGAGCCCTCGCTCCAGCTACTGCTGCCATTTCTAATGAGGGCTACACTGTAACATTACTGCCAGTTTTAGTAGACCTGAAAGAGAAATAAACATATGTAGCTCATTAATAATCTAGTCAAAGAAACAAAACTGAAGTTATCATAGCCACTTGGTCACAAACAGTGCATATCAGCAAAACGTTTTGACACAATTATGCAATGGTAGAATAAGTAATCAAATCCTTAGTTAAAGTAGCAAGATCCACACTATAAAGTATCCTCTATTATAACTATAAGTCCTATTTACTTAGGTAAAACCACAGTGACGTTACTGATGCACAAACATGTCTGCAGCATTTAGGTGTTTTAGGTGTAAGAACTAATTACTAATAATGCATCATATTTTATTTGTTGATGAGATTTTGTACGTAAACTCTAAATCTGGAAGGTAAGATATTGACTACATCTGTCAGATAAATGTAATGAAGTAAAAAGTGTACAAGAAATAAAGAAGCATTACGTTAATTGAAAGCAGTCAAGTAAAGTAGTAGTCACAGCTGGCCTATGAGTTCTTACCCCCAATGCAGTGTTGACACTCCAAATATCTGCTTTTGTTAAGGTCCTGTCATATTCTAAGCTATATACTTGTAATTTCAAGTCAATCGTTACTTTAATGTCATAAATAAAACCGTAAATACAGTTTCTCATGAGCAACTGTATTCGCTCTCAAATGACTAACGTAAAATGGAACGTCCTTACTACTACATGCATGATGTTAACTGTTAACGTTACGACTTTTACCACGTACAATTAATTATCAATGGCTCAAGCCAAAATCTTCTAATAGAAAATTTAATTAAAACACATACCATATGTACATATATGCTCGTGAGGGATATTTGACAGTCGAAATCTACATGCAAGACCAAAGCGGAAACGTGAAACTGGTAAAACTCTCGCGATACTTATCGTCCGAGGAAAAAAACAAAACAAACATTCCTGGCTAATATCGCTAATAAGCGCCATCTAGCATATATATATATATATACATATATATATATATATATATATATATATATATATATATATATATATATATATATATATATATATATATATATATATATATATATATAACATAACATATATTATATATTATATATATATATACAGTACGCCATCTAGCGTTTTATCTGAATATGAGTATATATATATATATATATACATATAATATATTATATATTATATATATATATATACAGTACAGGCCATATCTATTTAACCACTAGATGGGAGCAAATGACTTTCATTCAGTGGTTACAAATTTCTACCTGTCATAAGATACATTGATAAGATTATAAAGTAACCATACATTAATGATATAATCAGAAATAATTTGACCTAAAGTATTTGGATTAATAGGTTACTTTTCACACTGGTCACAATAATGTTTACCTTTAAGCGAGCAGTGGGAGGAGTACAACTGAGTACAACCCAGTAATGGTTCAGGGCCGTAAGCAGAATTTTAGATTTTGTTATGATTTTCTCCAATTCATCTTATTAATTCAATTAACTATTCAACTACATGTTCTGCACATTTTGGCTTCATAATTTATGGTATAAGGGTTCATGGTCTTCTACTATACTAAATTCTTTTATTACATTTTTGAATATAATTTTACTACTACTACTATTATTATTATATTAATACTATTTGCTGGAATCAGCCTTCAAAATTCACCATGTATCGTTTGTGTGCACATGTAAAATTTGAACTTGTTCTTAAGTCGTTAAAACTCTTAAATTCATAGAGGCTATATAAAGTGCTTGACCTTTATATAGCACAGCTATCTGCACAAAACGTACACTGTAAATACACATTCACTTGCAAAGCCATCAGAGTGGAATTGGGTTTTCAAGTCTATTCATAGCTTTATGTGGCAAGCTTAATGTTTTCAGTATAATCATGAAAGTACTACGTTGTAAAGTATATTGGACTCTGAGTTACAGGTATTAATACTTAATTTATGCCAGACATTCATGATACCACTGACGTTCTTGCATACCCTTGAGGCACAAGAGCGCGTTTGCCATGTGTTGAGGCTCACAGCTAAGCATTGAAACATCTACTGACCCATTGTCTGTCTTTACTGATGAGTTCCTCCACTCGTGAATATTTTAATACCTCAAAGTGATATCTTCATTATGCAAATGAGCTTTCACTCCGCTGCTCTAAGATTGAAGTGAGCATGGTGTTTTAGTGAAACCATGATAGGGTGAGTGTTTCCGTTTTATTTTTTCTCAGTCATCAGCAGGACCAGTTTAAATGTCATTACAGTTCCACTTTTGTCACACTTGTCCAATGCGCTTTTGCCTGTGTATTTGCATAATCATGTGAGAGGGAGCAACTCTTATGGCTTATGGTTCTGCCTTGTTTGAATCATTTTGAGTCTCACAAGACACTTGATGAGAAGAAGTGGAAGACACAAGAAAGAAGGATGAATTTGCTCCTAGACTGAGACAATTCAAGAATGTTAGCTTTTGCACACATGTGGCTTATTGCTGCCTCCATATTTTACACTCAGTGCCCGTTTATCATGCACACCCAGCTAAAACTATAATGCAGCCTAATACACTTCTTTCCCTCAGCTAAAAAGCATAAATTACTTTCCAATCATAGCTAATAATAATTTTCTCTTGATATCTTTTCATTCCTTTTTGCTCCATTTAATCCCAGTATGCCTATTTTCTCATTTCTCATTCCCTCTGAACCTCTTAAAATTGTTGAGTGGACTTATGTGTTACTTTATGCATGCATATATCTGCTGTGTTTTTAATATTAAATGGATTTCTGTCTGATCCATTTGTTGTGGTGTACTTGGTAAAGTTGCTTAGGTAACTGCTGACACATTACTCCTTCACAGAATCAATAATTCAAAAGCTGTCGAAACTTTCAAATGCTCAACAGTTCTTAGACTGCACATGCAGCGAGTGTTGACAGGTGGATCAAATTGGTCAGAATGTCTAAAAGAAGATGGGTGGAATTCAAAATCTGCCAAACAATCAGTTGTTCGGCTCCTGTCAGCCGAAGACACAGAGCATCCTCTCCTGCTGCTGCTGGTATGTTACATAGTAATTGATTCTAAGAAGCAGACAAATATTATCTTCTTGGTAGCTCCAGCAGGTTTTCTAAGAAAATCATCTTATTTTATGAACCATATTGAAACAGAAGGTGACAGGACTGTGGCTACTTAAACAATGTTTTTACATCAACCTATGTTCAATTAAAGACAACGATTGCGTTGTTCCTGTGGATATGGAGGCTTTTAACGACCTAAGGTTGAGTTTAAATTTTACAAATACGCATACACAATCTGTATTGTTTTTAAAACTCAAGCTCTT
Source organism: Percina caprodes (assembly GCA_013375575.1). Classification (NCBI taxonomy): domain Eukaryota; kingdom Metazoa; phylum Chordata; class Actinopteri; order Perciformes; family Percidae; genus Percina; species Percina caprodes. The sequence continues at coordinate 501,409 of JABXJD010000021.1, read as the reverse complement.
TAGTATGTCTGTTTTTAGAGTAGTATCCAATATGAGATACTAGTATTTCAAGTATCTTTTTTAAAAAACTTTCTTTGGTAAAAATGTGTTGCCTTTGCTGGGTGAAGTTATGTTGGAGGAATTTGGACCTAATAAAATCGTAACTACAGCCCTGTTACATCACCTGTTCCAGACATCTGAATCGCTGCTAACTTCTCCAATTTGTTCACGTTTAATTTGGAAGAATTAATGAATGAAGTGAACCAAACGGCAGTTCAGTCTGTATTCTGTAAGCTACTGAACAGCTACTTTTCCAATACCTGTTATAATGATACATAAACTTTGTAGACGTAAGATCAATTCCACATGAAGTCTGTGTGCCAGTTAAATAACTTATATATTGTGTCCTTTCTTGCCATTACCTGTCCTGGAAACTGAAGCCAGTCTTTTATGTTACCTGCTGTTTCATTCAACCAAGGAAGATCTTTCTTTTCTTTAGTTTACGCCAATAGCCCAGTCAAATGCCATGCTTTAAAATGTGAGTTGATGAATGAAGTCTTTAGTAGAAAGAAAAAAACAGCTTTGAAATGAAAATATCTAGTGTTAAAAAAACAACCTCTCAACTGGGACAGCTCTGTCTTTCCTCCCGTAATCATAGAAACCGAGCAGATGTTTTACGCAGGATTCAGACTGCTTACAAAACAGTGAAATGTATGATTATTATGTAAGTTATCAGATATTTCAATTATATCATTAATGCTTGTTAAAAAATTCACTGTACATTAAGACATTAAAGGATCCTGCTACTTTGCTCTATTGTTTAAGGTTTATTCCTCTCTCATGTGTTTATTGTATGCACCAAACACAATAAGGCAACTGAAAACTTACATTGGGAATAAAACTCCTTCAGAATGTGATTCTGATAATGAATTCTTCGTAAAAATACAATTGATCCATTTTATTCCTGTGGAATGCTCTCGGAATAGTTTTCCTTTTGATACTTTGTGTTGCTAATACGAAAGTAAAAAAATTACTCCTATATTTACTTAAGTAAAAGCTCAAATTTCCACTTCTACCACTGATCAAAACCGTGGTACTGCATGGTAAACGTTTTTATTTGGAGTAATTGCGATATTTCTGACAGCACCTGAAAGCAACAAAGTGGAAGACCAGGGGGCGTGGCTGTGAAGGCACCTAAACGGCGTCATCATAGTTGCGTCTCATGTTTACGTGTAAAACATGGCGGCGGACTACCAACAAGGAGACAGCACCACCTAGTAAATGCGACTGGCAGCAAACTGGAAGAAAGACGAGAGACATATTTAACCGTTAGTTTTTTATATTGTTCTGGCCGATATTTCGCATGAAGAAGTTTTCCTCTTGTTTCAGCCACAGGGACCGCGGTGATGGAAGACGAGGAGAGGCAAAAGAAGCTGGAGGCCGGCAAAGCAAAGGTAGGATTCTCCGTTTTTGGTGTTAGCATAACTCATTAACACTGCTTTCATTGCTGTAAAGTTGTAAGCTATTGTTGTCGACAACTTATTTCCTCACGGCTGGGTCTGTCATCTGTTTTTTTGGTCCCCCCTCCCCTTCTTATGCCCCTCTCAGCTGTCAGTCCCAGCAAACATGCGCCCTGCTGACAGCCGGGGGGTTGGCTCGCCGGGGTTAGCACAGCTACTGCTAGCTACAGACTCCTTTGTCATCTTGTCTCACGTTACTCCAATGTTTTATTTTACTTGTCTGAAACGTGCAGGAGTGTGCACGCAATGCCAACTTAATCACCCACAAGTCAAGCCGCCACATCGTTATCAAAGGCTTATTAATGCCACCTGAAGTGTGCCGAACAGGCTGGTGTAACAGGATTTATAGGACACATCTTTACTAGCTAGAGCAAACATTGCCACACATGACACATTGGCTTGCTACATTGGCTTTTTGAATCATCAGCATCAACATTTAGGTCAGGAGGACAACCCCCACCCATCCAATAACTGATGTAAAACTATGGTACTTGCTACACCAGGATAATGCTTTTGTTTTGTAAACCTGTATTGATGCCCATGTCATCCGTATTATTTTTGTCACAGAAATTAGTGTTTTTTTCATGTTATAAATTGCAATGAAACAAATGGTCCACTGCTCTGTCTGTACTATGCTTTATTCATTTGTTGCCTGGATATTCAACACTATTACTATGTAACTGGTATATAACATCCCTTTTTAATATTGCAGTTTTTTTCCTTGTGATTCTCAATGGACCCATGTACAAAGTGTTGGTATTGAGAATACTAATACATTTTGTCAGGCAGACTTGGAAAGGTACTACACTCCAAATGCTTTCCATCCAGACACTGCAGAGAAGCAGCTAATAAACTGCATTTAGTGTCTCTTTTGGTCACTCCAGGTTTCATGTTTTGAGCTGGTTCTCTGGCTTTTAAGTTAGCACTGTGGGAGAGACCATGAGAAACACCATCTCCGTAGTTACAGATTTGGTATTTTACCCTACTGTACTGCAGGAAGGTCTGCTGTTATTTTATTTGACACAGTACCATGTCACCGTGCCCTCACATGCAGGTAGAAGTTTTACAAGATATGTCATTGTTATTTGTTCTAATAGCCTCCCAAAGTCAGATTGGATCTTGTAAGTTTGGCTTGAGTCCAAGATGCAGGGCTAGATATCGTTCAGAATATTTCAAGATCATGGGGCCCCTTGTAGCTCACTTGGTAAAGCGTGCGCCCCAAGTACTAATACTCAGTCCTTACCACAGCGGCATGGGTTTGATTCTGACCCGTGTCCCTTTGCTGCATGTCATCCCCTTCCCTCTCTCCCCTTTTTTCTGTCATCAGCTGTCCTATCTTATAAGGGCCAAAAATCTTAACTGTGTTTTCCTGTACGGCAATCACCAGCATTATTAGTTCTTGTTCCAAGCATACTGCATGCTTATTGGCTCACTGACGCTAATGAGATTTACTCATTAGGTATTTAAATTTGGTATTGAATGACAGGCATTTTTCTATACTATGGAGGTAAAATAATTAGTGCCTTAAAGTATTGTAGTTTTGTACCCAGCCCTACCGACCTCTGACCTGATATACTGTATGTCAGAAAGCTAAGGGGAGTGCTAAGACGATGACTTGACCCAATGCCTCTTAACTTCCAAACCTAAAAGGAAAACATTTAAACTAGCTGTTTTAGATAAAAATGTGGCCTGTGTGGCCAAACTGTTGCCTCAAAATTTTAATCAGAATTAGATGTATGGTTAACTGTTGTTTTTTTCCTGTTTAAAATTAAAAGGCAAAGCCCAGTAACTGGGTAATGTGTTTCTCAAATCAGGTATAGGTGAAGTGAAGGGAGAACTGTCAATCATCTATTGTATAGCCGGCTTGGAGTGACGTCCGTCCCAAGCAATGCCTACTGAGTCATACCAGTCACTGAGGTGTTAATTACGGGCTGGTGTTGCCAAGCTATTGTTCCAAGTCACTGGCTGCGGATGTATTGTTGCTTTCACTTTTCCACAAGAAACCAGCATAATGGAGTTACTTGTGGAAGACTTTAGCTCGGTTCTCCAGGTACAGGGCAGATAAGCTCAAGATGCTAAAAAGATTTTGTTTTAGGTCAAAGAAACTCCCAGACTCATATGGCACCTTTTAAAAGCACCAGGGGGGAAGTTTGTTATTTTGAACATGATCTCTAGAAAGAAATATTGTTAATTGCCTGTGTAGTCCAGTGCAGTTACATTTCATTAACTGAAATATCGAAAAGGGATTTCTTTTTTAATTTTAGTTTATGTCATCAATCAAGGTTTAGATGTTGGCTTCTCCATAGATAACTTTTAATGTTGATTTTTCCTTGTACTTTTTCACATTTGTCTCTAGGTCATTACTGCTCAGCCAGTCCATTTATCTGTCACACACAGTGTGTTGAACAACACTGATTTTTAATACAACTTAAAGGAATAACATGTGGCAGCCTATTTTTTGTTCCAGCATTTTCAAAATGATACTGATTGGAGTAGGGCAGGGCACTGCAGTGTTTTTTATTTGGCTCAAGGGATGCACACATCATTTAGGGAAGACGGCATGTATCTTTGTTTTCTCTGCTTCTCTGATTCGTCAATGTTTGTAACTTTACCAGCTTCTGCCATCATGAGTGATGGAAAATGAGGCATCAGGGCAGTGCAGTCTTATGCACAATTTCAGATTTGTATTTCTTCACTTATGTTTGTGCTGATTGTAAAAAAAGACCTTACTGTCATCATTTTCAAACCAAATTACATAGTCTGAACAGTCTTCTTATAGAAGTAAAGATATATTTAGCCCATTGGAGAAATCATTTGCCAAACCTTGTATAACACAGGAAATTGCAAGTAGGTTGTTTTGTGGTTCTAATAGCCAAAGTATCTGTGTCACTGTCAGACAGCATTGGAGGTTTTGAGGACAGCAAAGGTACAAGTTGATCTACTTATCTTAGGCCTGAACGGTTAATCCTTCAGGTGACTAACCATGTATGTGCCCAGCACAGCTCTATATGATTAATAGATTTTGACCACCAAAGCTTATTCAGCTTAATAATGGGCTTGATTGACATTGGTGGGTTTTCACTATTAGGTTGCAGTCTTTATTATCATTATATGTTTGAGTATATAACTTTGAATGCCTTCCAAGCTCTTGTGATGTCATGCTGTACTGCTTAGGAAGGTATTATGCAGTGATTAATTGAATGTGAAAGTCTAACAGCTGTCCAGTTTATATCAGCTACCACCTGGGGGATGACCGACCCAAACTTTCTGTGTTAGTCTAGAAACTTTTGTCAAGTCTGTAGGAGTACTTTCCCCTATTTTAATATTTAATCCTTAAGAAAGATAAGGTGTAAATGAAAGCTGCAGTTATACCATCCCATGAAAGAGGCTCATTGGGTTTTACAGTTTTTGAGGGAAAAGGTTTTAAGATGTGAACTAGTATCTGTGTGCCCAAAATAGCTCACTCATCTCAGATTTAGTGGGAACTAAATCTTAGGATTCATTACCACCAGAATGCTTTTTGTAGTTTTGCAGTATTTCAGTTCTATTTGTTTGGTCAAGCACTACAATGTCAAATGCCAATCTGTTTTGTGCCAAATACTCTTGAAAGTGTGAAGCCATGATTGTCTTCCAGATATACTTTGAACCAACTTCAAAATATTACTTTTTTGTGAATAGGACACATTAAAGCACATTACATTTCAGAGGGGAATATGGCGAAACCCAGGGTGTTGCATCTATGTTATGCACTCCAAAGGCCCAAAATCCATCATATAGTTGAAGTTACTGAGGCTGTAATTGGTTGAGTTGCACAAAAAAATATTTACCCAGCTTGCTGCCCACTGTTTTTTTTTTTTCTGGGGTTTTGAGGGAGACTGTGGCGCTTGAGGATGATACTGCATGAGCATGCCCGTGGGCCGTGACCGTGAGAAATAAGTATTGCTTGAGAGAAAAACAAGGTTAATTTATTGTCAACCCACAGATTAAACTGAGCCAAATGTCATTGTTTAATAGGCAATATGCACGTGCTAAGAATCAGAATAAACTACTGGAATGACTCTACAGAACAGTGATAGCAGTGTGACAAGACTTCAGGGCAGGAGTTGTTTACAGGTCAGTTTTTATCTTTTGCTATGATATGCATATGTAAATATATACATTTCAGCCAATTCCTGCTTCTGGTTTAGAGCCTCTTGAAAGTTTCACAGCTGAAGCTACGCCCGCTGCACCAATCATAAACCAGGTGGCTTCAATTGCTGTTTTTTTGTTTTCAGGGCGATTAGCTATTGTTGATTACTAACTGGAATATGTGTGTGTAAAGCACAAGAGTTTTAGCCTTTAATAGCTAGGTGTTGACTAACACAATATTGCTGGCAGTCTCATTGACACATGACATTAGAGACAGTGAGCCCAGCCCCCGGGTGCATTTCAGTTTTGCTTGTATTTTTAGCATTGTGTCTCACAGGCATCAAACTACAGCAAACCACTTTGTTACTCATATAATGACACATTTTTGTGAATGATGCATGTGATCTGTATATTGAGCATCACATGTACTACTTTTTCAGTTTGCGCTAAAGTGTTTTTAACAGACAGCATTCAGTATGCTTTTTCCTGAGGCACAAATGTTAAGATCTTCTGAGAAGATCATTGACTTTTTATACGTCACCAATTCACAAATGCTAGGGACGCAGTTATTGGTCAGCTATGTTCCTCACTTCATAAAACAAGGCTGTCATATGTCTTTTTTAATTTCTATTTAAACCATAAATAGTCTTCTAATGTATTGATTTTTGTACTTCTGGGTACAAACTGTGATGACACTTAACAGGGCTGACAAGCTAGTAAGACAGACAGACAGTCTTGGATAAACTATGTAATTTATAATTGTGATAATCTATATATCTGATATACAGTATGATATGGTAAATTTTCTGATAAATCAATTGATAAACTGTTAAATAACCAGAAAGAAATATTAGTTTTTGACTAAATCATCAAATAAATGCCTGACATATTATAAAATACTAAAAAAATCCAATCTTTTTACATCAATCTTGAACGGTTCACAATGGTTCACATAATTGTTTAAGGGATAGCCACCCCATTATTAACATTACAGCAGAATATCTGATCGTGGGTAATTAATTTCGTCCAACCCTACCGTTTGTCTAATTTCCTCAAACTGAAATGAATCCTGCTGAAAAACAAATTTTCCTCATGTTCCCATTAAGTTACATTAGTAAAACATTTATATATATATATATATATATATATATATATATATATATATATATATATATATATATATATATATATATATATATATATATATATATATATAACACATTAGCACTAAAAATTATGTCGCTCCACTCCTTCCAGTAACACCAGATTGTGATTGCAATTTAGTTGATTTTTAAATAAAATCATACACAGTTTGATGATGTTGTTGTTGATGCTGTTAGTCAGCTGCTATTAGACATTGATAAAAAAAAAAGCCTGGGTTAAGAATATGCCTTTGTAAATGTTTTCAGAGAGCAGATGGTGATACACCTACGTAGTCTTCTTTCCCAGACGGTGATACAGCCACACAGGCTCCAGTATTCCATATGTTCTGCCAATGCTCTGCTCTGCCCAGACAAATAGGGCAGCCTGATAAGCAGCTCAACTAAAGTCTGGGTTTCCCTGAGACGTCTTTAAAACTCAGGGCAATTTCTGCTGGCAGGTCCGCTGCATATTGCACACTAATGCTAGTGTGGTAGTCCGATTTAAATCAGAATTAAATGATAGCCTTGTTGTGTTTTCAGAGCCTCTCTGTTGTCGTTATCACCAGATTCTCCCCCTGTAAGACTGGCATTCATTCATATCTCCTGATTTTTAATGCACAAAGCTCTTCTGGATCTACAGATGGGTATATTTAGATGACGTGTGGGTGTGGAGGTGCAGAGGCACAGATCAGAAGTCCTTTGAGCTTTAAAGCTGTGTGTTGTACTATAGGTGGGGGACGACGCCCACTCTCAGCTCTGTTGTGTTGTTCTCTAACCTTTTGTGCAGCATCACCAAACCAGAACTGTCAAAAAGTGCTTACTTTAATGCTGACTTTGCTGCTACAGAAGTGGGGTTTGCTTTACAATCTGTGCTCTCAGTAGAGCTGCAACGAGTAATTGTTTAGTTGATCAACAAAGAATGAATCAGCAAGTATATAGATAATCGATTAGTAATTTTTGGGGCAAAAATGCCAAACATTATGCTGGTTGCAGCTTGTCAAATATCAGGACGAAGCAAAAACACTTCTTCACCAGTATCTTTGCTAAACCGTATTGCCAAACCTGTATTCAATGTGCATTTAGGGTTACGATCTTCTGTCATAGGGTACATATATATATATATATATATATATATATATATATATTATCTCTATCTATCAACATAAACATTTCCTGTATCAGGATACAAGATTTTGGCCATATTGCCAAGCCCTATCCAGCGGAAAATTGAAAAAGATTAGCACTGGAGCTTATTACTTTGATATGAAGTGGAGATTGCTTCTTGTACACACAACAAGTTGTTTCTATCAGGAACCCATGAATATTAACAATTTAAAGCAAAAAATAACGTTTTGAAGAGAGTAAAGAAGATAACAAAAATGTTATTGGTCATTCAGACTGATTGTTGACAGTTTAAAATTGTAATCCCTTTAGTCAGGATTAGCACCTGGCAGAGCAAGAGGCATGTGTCTGGTCATATGGACACAGGGAGGGAGGATTCACTTGGAGCAGGGAAGACGTCTTTTTGGGACACATAATGTTTCGCTGTAGTTTCACCAAACTGTGTAGACTCGGAGTAGGTTCATATGTTTTTTTTTTTCTTTGTTAGAAGTATACACTCTGTTCTAGACAGACTAATGAAGTTGTACATTAGGCTAAAGCAGGTGGTTCTTGCGCTCAAGTCCTAGTATTAGGGTCAGATAAATAAAGATCTGAATGGAAGCTACGACCGGAGATGTAGGCTAGATTAACATTTAAAAGGATTTGATTAAAGTGTTTGCTAATGTTTTTTTAACTTCCAAGGACAAACATTGAAGCAGAAAGTATAATTTTATCTTAAACTCTGCCTGTTTCCCTTTTCCTTCTCAAGTTGGCTGAGTACCGCCAGAGAAAAGCTCACGCTGACTCCCAGAAGAAACCGAAAAAGACGAAGAAAAAGAAGCAGGGAGAAGACTCTGAGGGGGATTTGCAGGGAAAAGTGGAGGTCGAGCCGGGCCAGTCTGTGGGAGGAGAGAAGGTCTCAGGCCAAGGAAGAGATGGATCACAAGAAGGAACAACCACAGAGTTCACCTACGCCAGGACACTGCGGAGTGGAGAGACTGTCGAGCATGACCAGACCTACACCATAGAGGTAGACTCAATAATTTATTCCAGTAGTACAGTATTCACGCATACAGAATCCCAGTCCATTCTTTCCTTTTAATGCATAAGAAAGACTCGGACCAAAGCTGGGTGTAGCTGGACAAACTGTACAAATTAGGCATCTGCTGCACTAAAACTCATGTCAGAGAGAGAGAGAGAGAGAGAGAGAGAGAGAGAGAGAGAAAATATTCCATTTCAACTTTATTTGAGTTTGTTTTATAACACCACACCAAACAACATTAAGCTGCACCATATAAACTTTGAGCAACTCAAACTATTGTTGTAGTACCCTTAAATACCCTTCTACCATCAGTGGATCTTATTGTGGCATTGCCGTCACTGCTGATAAAATGTCAGATCAAATCGTGGATCTGGAGAAACGTGACAGCGCTAGTGTTCATGTATGATTGTTTCAGTGAAACAATCAATCTGCTCCAACAAGTGAGAACAAATGTGATTTGCCTAAAATTAGTTATCTGATGATAAAACATCGGTTTCATCTGCTGCATCCTGTGGAATTCCAAAATAAATGGGTGCCGTTCAAGACTGGATTTCTGAGTGATCATGTGAAGAATAGACTCCTTCTCCAATCAAAATTCATAATACACTGGTTTGAACATGCCCATTGGGTTGTAATCATTTTTAAAATAATTATTCATGCCTGTACATTTTTGTGAAAAGGATCATTGTCGTCTATAGAGTTTTGTTTCTGTTGTCTCCTGGAGCTTAATGAGTCTGCTATAGCTGTCATGACAACCAGTCTCAATGGGAGCACGGAGCAGTGATGTAAGCATTTTACAATGAAAGAATAATTAAACAAACATTTGTCAAATTAATTGTTTTCAGAATTTAAAAATTCAGTGTTTATTAAATGAAAATGGTGGTGATGTATGGCATTATTGAGTCACACAATTTAACCAAAACAGATTTTTTTTTTAAATCTAATCATTGAGCAATTACAACTTGTTGAAAGAAAATGTTTGCATGACATTTGTCTAGGAGCAAGCATACACTTCAACATATATGAAATATTAGTTATTGATTTTGTAAATATAGATGACACTTAAAGACTTAAAGGATTGTGGTTCAGAAATGAATAGTATTCATTTGTCAGTTGTTTTTAAAGAAAAGCCATTTCTCCTTTAATTGGTACTGAATTACAAAGTTTTCCCTAGGATGAATCTTCATAAAAAATGATCAGGAAATTAGGGATTCTCACACTTAGACCAAAATTCCCAAAAATTGAATACACTAAATCTAGCCTGGTCTGAGACCTCTTGAATAAAGGCAATGTTTCTTTGACTTTGTGTCCTAAGAGTAAAGTTTGGACTTCTCAAAATGCTTTTAATTCTCTTTGAGATTTGTCTGGATGCATGCATCTGGTATTTGTGGTATTGTATCTTGAGACATTTTGCTTGAAGGAGGCTGCAGACTTTATGCTATGATGTTTGAGGAAAGCACTGGAGAAGATCCTGTAGTGTTAACAAATTGCTTTGATGAATACTCAACTACTGTGTTGCTTTATAAGACTCCAGCAGGGATACTTGGGTTTTATAATTTGGTGCATTGCTGCTTTGATGGTAATTTTTAATTTGCAGAGGATACTCAGTTTTTTTGTTGGGTGTATATTTAAAAAAAAAAAAAAAAAAAAAATCATAACCTTCTCAAATGTTTTGATTGTACTGGGGATTCGGTCTAACTTTTATATGCTAAGTTCGTCCTTTGCATAATACATCACTGACAGATAACTTCATCAAGCATGCTACTTGAAACTTAACACAAAATCCATTGTTGATGCATTCTATGAAATAATTTCATATCCACAAATACTACTGCAGCCCTTGCACACCCAGCCTGTTTGTTGAATGGTCAGTTGATTTAATGTTTGTTTTTTTATTCACATAAAAAACCTTTCAACGGATAATTGATATTTGGTCTGTAAGCTTTACAAACATACATGACCTTGCAAACCTGCAATGAATTCTATTCACTAGTCTCAATAATGAATTTGATAAATATTTAACAGAAATTTAGCTATTCCAAAACAGTTTGAAACATATGCACAGACCTGAGGGCTCTTACAGTTTTTTCATCATTCAAGCCCTCTCAGTCTCTTTTATTGGTGCTGTGCAGCCACTCTTTCCCTGAACCCACTGTACATTTAATGTGGTACATGCCCACAAAACTACTTGTTGCCATGGAGACAGACAATTGCCTTTAAACAGGTTGAGATGCGTCGGTCTGTGGGACCAATTTCCATGGCCTTGCAACACTTTTTGGCAGACCTTAAGGTTGATTGAATGTTTTGTTGCAAGGCGAGTCTTTTACCTTGGGAGCGACTCACAACCCTCTCTGCTACAAAAGGCTGTAGGACATGCGGTATTTTTCTGCTTTATGTATGGGAGCAGTTATATATCCCTAACAAATGAAACTTGCACATTTTTAAGAGACTAGAGAAACTGTAAATGGTTTACTGTATGTAGATGAAGGATGTAACCGTTTAAAGTTAAATGATTTGTTCTATGATTTTTGTTTCCATATATTTTTCACAGTTGTCATCCCAATTCTGCTGCTCATGAAGTTTGATTCTTTTCGGAGATTTTCTGGTGGCACAGCTTTTTGGAAGCAGGAACTGGTTGCTGTGGAAACACAACAGCTCAAGTCTTACACAGTATAAGTAATTACAAATACAAGAATGTTGACTCATTAGACATCAGCAGCTGCAAGTAAACTTTGCATCAAGCTATCTCATCAACAAGGTTGTAATAAAATGTTCATGTCACTTGGCCAATATTCTTCTTTGTGCCCGTTGCTGTTCAGTTTGAGTTGAAGTTCCAGTTCTGCAATCCATTGACAAACCTGTCATTTCTCTCCTTTTCTGGGTCACATACAGTTTCAATTTATGACCCCGGAATTAACTCGAAAATAGACTTAAATAACGTCGGCCATTACTCGTGTAGGGGTAATAAAGTAGCTGTTTGACAGAAGCTGGTTAGGCCCATATTTTAATGCTGATTATCTACTGAAATAGGCCATAAGGCAGGCATTGTTTCACATTGATATGCTTGAACAATTTGTCATGTGCATTTTATGTTGGATCAAAGAACGGAAGACTTGTGGAATTCTAATGACTGTATTTGGTTGTCTTGTGTTATGATTGAAATCCCTTATTTTACTTGGCTCATATATCCTGATAGTTTTCTACATTCAGTATTAATGAAATTCTTCTGATCTTCTCTATTGCAGCCGGAAAGTGAAGTGTCCACTACTGCTGAAGATTATTCCACAGAGGTGAGATCTGAAAATATGTATCATCACTTTTTGACACAAACATGTTTCCCTTTTTAATTTTTATGGTAACTCCAAATGTTATTCACAATGCCACGTTTAGACTGATGCAACTTGGACGTTTTAAGCATCTCCAAGTAGGGCCTAATGCACTTTTAGCTTTTTGTGTATTTTTTATATAAAAGATGCTGAGTAAATAAAGTTATTATTAGTCAAATAAAAAACAAAACAATCATGCTTGTAACAATGGCACTATTAAAAACCCCATTATCAAAAGTTCTACAAGCTCTTCTTGCTGATTTTCTGCTGCTATGTTATGCCGTCACTACACTTTAGAACATGTGTTGTCTAAGAAAGAGACTCTTTAAAATTGACACTAAACAAGAAAATCTAAATTAGTAAGAGGATGATTTAAATGTGATTTTTTTTTTTTTTTTTTTTTTAAACCATACTAAAACCGACATTGCATATGTTTGTCAAGAACATAAATTATCAGACTTTAGCAGTACAAATCTATCCAATAATTACTTCTGAAATTACTTTTCCGTCACAACCCCCAAATCTTAATGCTTCACTGACAGGTAAATGGGTGCCATGATGAAATGACAGAGAACCTAAGGATGCCTTCGAAGGATTTTATCTGGGTACAGTAATCTGATCAAGCAGCTCTTGGCTCGGCTTTTACTAGCTAACCCTCTGGCTGCCTGTTTGTCTGTACTTTAGTCCTCTATTAAATTTTCTGTAACCTACTAACTAAGCCTGTTTTATTCTGCACTCGCTTGACTATGCACCTACAGACGTGTTGGGTATTTGAAGCTGTACTGTGTTTGTCATTATGTTATGAATGACATTTTTGATAGCACAAATGGCTGAGGAGTTTAGAATAGAACAGGGCTTCGTGACATTTTAGAAATTGTAAATTATCTGTGAAAGCTCAAAGAGAATCAGTTGAATCATGGAAAAGAAGCGAGAGGACTGTGAAGAGGATAGAGGATAGATGACAGGGGGTGTCACACAAAGAGCTGCTCTCTATAGTTTCACTGAGGTGATTTTGGAACAGAGGAGACCGAAACCAAAGAAGTGCTGATCAATACAGTTTGGATAGATGGGGAGCCATGCTGACTTCTGGAAGAATTACAGTGAGGTATAAAAAAGTATTGGTGCATTGACTTAATCAGAACTAATCTACATTATTATAATGTATAAGTGCTATCATAACTTTTAAATAAGCCATTTTCCAAATTATATTAATGAAATAGATTTTCTTCCTTTTATATATAATACCAAGTTTCATCTCACACAATGAAACCTGGTATTATTATTACAATCAGCATGCAGCCACATTGCACATGTCTATCTTTTAAAGCAAGAGTAATAACAGTGTTACGAATCATTTCTGTTCCCTTTTCAATTTTCATGAATTTTGCAGATTTTGGGCATTGAGATGGATCAGATACTTTTCCTGGATCTAATAGTAGTAGAAGGGAATCTAAGGTACAGAATGACAGCAATAATTGAAAAGTTCTAAAACTGAAGATTGTATTTTATTTGTATTTGTATTTAATTATCTTGCAAGAAAAAAAATCAAATATTGGCTTCATATTGTCCCTTTAATTACTTTGAGAACCCTCGGAATCTGCAAATATCAAGCAAACTTGGAAAGGAGAAATATGTTTTGAAGAACTTACTTAACTTTGCTAGACCTACAAAGTCTTATTTTCTTTATGAGTATTTTAGGTATTTAGCATACTTGAATTCCCTTGCAGCCTTTAATAACGCCCACTTATAAAACTAACGTAGACAGACTTTTCCTAAACTGCTTTGGGTTAATGTTGTTGCATTTTGATCAGTATCTGTAAAGCTGGTTTTGGCCACAACAATCCTTAGTTTTTAAGGAAGATCCAGCAAGGCAAAAAAATAATTCATTACATTTAATACACATTTTTTTCATGTTTCTCCCAGCTTTTGTAACTAACTGCTATTGCTCTACAGTGACTAATTGCTAAACTCATTCTTGAAACCTCATCTTGATGGCTTGTCCGCAAACCCTGTAAAAACTGCTGATTTTCCTGTACAGGAGGAAGGGGAGCCCCTGCAACAGGTGGAAAAAGGAGGTACAATGGAGGATGCACTCGCCGCCAAGACCCAGGCAGTGGAGGAGCTGAGTCGAGAGCTTGAAGAAATCAGGGCTGCCTTTGGCACTGAGGGAGTTCAGCAGGTAAATGTTTTTTTACTTTATTATAGTTTCACCTTCACCTTCACCTTCACCACCACATTAAGGCTAAAGTTCTGCCAGTGTAGAAAATACACAGGGTGCAGATGATTTTAACTTTTCTGAATACCACATTATTTTACAATTTTTATATATATATATATATATATATATATATATATATATATATAAAAAAAAAAAACCTTTGACAGTGGTTTAATTTGAATTATTTTAAGGATGGTGTCGTTGTGAATGTGGAAATACATTTTTTTTGCTCAGGCATGGCTTACTTATTTACACAGGAATACATCTTACATTCGGTTTTAAATAATACATGGTTATTCAACCATCATGGTTATTATTTCAAATCATTTGTCATCCTGTAGCTCTAAATGACTCATTTCAAGGACAGAACTTGTTTATTCCGCTATCACAATGCTCTGTAGCCTTAACAATCAGCACATTCTTTGCTTCTACATAACACCTAAGTTCAGCCTTACAAGTATGTTATTTTAATGCTGTGTTAGTATCCCTTTTCTTCTCTGCTCTATCTCACTAATGCTGTCTATAAGGGGATTTTACATAATTGCATTTTACTTTTCTAGCTGCAAGACTTTGAGGCTGCTCTGAAGCAGCGAGATTGCATCATCACCCAGCTCACAGCTAACCTTCAGCAGGCTCGTGAAGAGAAAGACGAGATCATGAAAGAATTCTTGGAACTGACAGAGCAAAGCCAAAAACTACATATTCAGTTCCAGCAGGTGGGAACTCAAGTTTTAACAAGTCTTAACTATCTTATATTAGCTATTCGATCCTACACTTCCTAGCCACTACAGGTCATTGCACTATTATTATGTTGTTCTACTACTTGCTATCCATGTATTCAACAAGAAATTAATTTGTGTATGGAATAATCATAGCTGCAGGCGGGTGAGACACTGAGGAACACCAGCCACAGCAGCACAGCAGCTGATCTTCTGCAGGCCAGGCAGCAGCTCATGCAATACCAACCACAGCTGGAGGAGCTCCAGCACAAGCTCACTGAGATGGAGATGGTAAGAAGTTGCCTTGTGTGATCCTGCAGACATCTTTTAGACATAATCTGTTAAATGTAAGTGGTTACACAATATGTGCTTAATGTTGTCCCTGCATTTCTAATAATTGTTTTTCTTTTTAGTCAGGGAGAAGATCAGAAGAATCATTCAAACAAAGGATAAATGAAAAGGACCTGCTAATTGCTGAACAAGAAAAAGTTATTTCAGGTCAGAAGCAGTCGCTGACGGAGTTAAGGATAGCGGAGGAGTCTTTTGCACAAACACTGAAAGAGAAAAATCTGTTAATTTCAGAGCAAACTGCAATAATAACAGAACATGAGCTGTCATTATCCCTGCTCAGAGAGGAACTTGCTCATGTAGGACGGACTACTGATGAAAATATTAAAGACCCATCCGATGAGAAAGACCTGATTATAGCAGAGCAAGAGAGAGTCCTTTCAGAACGCGACTGCGCTCTTACTCAACTTGAGGATGAGCTGGAGTCCTCTGAAAAAAGCCTGAGTGACCTCCAACAGCGAATGGCTGCAAAAGAGTCAGAGCTTGAAAGATGCATGGATGAGTTGGAAAGTAGTAAGTCTCACTTAGAAAGCTATAAAAGTGAAATAGAGAGTTATAAATTAGAATTGGAGAGAGAGCGAGTGGAGTTAGAAAGCTGTAAGGAGGAACTTGCAACCTCCAGACAGAAAGAGCGAATGTCATCTAATGAAATTATGCAGCTCATGGGCACAGTAGAGGACTTGCACAAGCGTTATCACCAGGGCAGCCTGTCTGGGAGTGACACCATCCAACAAATGCAGGAAGAGTCTGCGAGGAAGCTCGAACTTCTCAGGGCAGAGCTGGATGAGATGTACGGCAAGCAAATAGTCCAGATGAAGCATGAGGTTAATTTGCAGCATGCAGCAAAAGTGGAGCAAATGACCGAGCAACATTGCGCTGAGCTTGAGCTTCTTAAAGCACAACAACTGTCTCAAAGCTCCACTGTTAGTGTTGAGGTGGACACGCTCAATGATAAGATTAGGGAGCTTCAAGAGACATTAGAGCAATCCCAAGCAATGCTTGTCAAAATCAGACATGAGCTTAGTCAAGTCAACCAAGAGAAGTTCAACCTGCAGTCCAAGGTTGAGGATCTCCTCAAAGATCTCCGTCATACTAAAGAAACAGTGGAGCAGGTCTCCCACAGTCTTATCTCTCAGGAAAGCCAAAAAGGGGAACTGCAGTGCCTCCAGGAGACAATTGACAATCTGAAGAGTGAGCTGGCTGCTGCTCAGGAAGCAGCACAGGAAGTAGAAATAAAACATGATTCAGAAATAACTAATTACAAGATCAAGTTGGAGATGCTGGAGAGAGAGAAAGATGCTGTGCTTGACCGCATGGCAGAGTCGCAGGAAGCAGAGCTGGAACGACTAAGGACTCAGCTTCTGTTTAGCCATGAGGAAGAGCTAACCCTTCTTAGGGAAGAGTTGCAAAGAGAGAGCTTCCGGCACACAGAAAACCTTCTCAATGAAGCTGCTATCAAACACGAGACAGTGCTGGATGAGCTGCGCATTGGTTATGAAGAAGAGCTGCAATTGTTACAAAGAGAGAAGGCGAGTTTTGCCACAGAGCGAGATGAGCTTTTTCACCAAATTCTTGGACTAAAGGAAGAGCTAAATCTTGCTTTGCACAGCTCCAAAGCAGATGAGCTTGTCCAGCAGCTTCAAGAGCTTCAGGTAGAGATTGAGAAACTGAGAAAGGGAGGAGAAGAACGAGCTCAATTGGAAAACAATATTCAGTCATTGCTAAAAAAGACAGAGATGCTTGAAAACCAGACAAAAGAGAAAGAACAATGTTGGGAAAACAAATGGAAGGAGCAGGAATTGGAAAAAGGGATGTTGATAGAATCTAGTAACACTTTGAAAGAAGAGTTGGACTCCAACATTCTGAAGATTGAGACACTCACAGCAGAGAACAATCAAATGCAGCAACAAGTAGTTAAGCTTTATGAAGAAATTGAAAAGCAGAGGACTGCTTTCTCTTTTGCTGAGAAGAATTTCGAGGTAAACTATCAAGAGCTGAAGGAGGAGTACACATGTCTTATTGAGGCGAAGACACAGTTAGAAGACAGAACCCTGAAGGAGACACTTGAGTTTGAGGCAAAAATCACCAACCTTCAGTCACAGATTCGGGAGCTGAAAGAGCGCAGCAGAGATATCAAATTGGAGGACACAAGTACAGATAAATGGGTAAACACTGTGATAGAAAAAGATACTACTGAACTAATGGAGAAGCTTAATGTTACTTTGAGTGAGAGGGAAAGCCTGGCTGCAAGGCTTTCCGAAGTTACAGAGAAACTGATGTTAACAGAGAGCAAAGTGGAGCAGCTGGAAGAAGAACTGACGAAAGTGAGACAAGTTAATGTGAAGGTCATAGCACATAACGAAAGCCTAGGGAAAGAACTGGAAAAGAAGCAAGAGATTATGAGAAAGCAGACCAAGGGGCATGGTGCCCAGAGAAAAGCTAAGCTGCAGCAGGAAGAACAAGCCATTGAGCCAGTTTGTTCTTTTGAGGATCATCACCTTCAGATTCAATCTTTGCAAGAGGAGATAAAGGCTCTTCAGTCCTTCTTGCAGGCAGCTGAATCTGAGAGAGACGGCTTTCGGCAAACCCTGGAGCTCCAGAGGCTTTCACAGACTTCATCTCCAGCGGCAGTCAAATCCTCGGGGGCGGGACCTGTTGAAGAAAAATCCTCCCTGCAAAAGCCCACAGCCTCAGGGTCAAGCAGACGCAAGAGACGGCAGAGGTCCAAGCAGGAGCGTAAATTGGGCACCGCTCTTTCAGACTGCAGAGAAGAAAAACAAAGGGAGGAGGAAGAGGAGCTAGTGGGGGAGGAAGAGAGAGCAACAAGTGCTGCAGAGCAGGAGATGCAGCCTCAGATGGAGAGCCAGGTTATGTCATGTTCACAAGAGAGCACCGGTAAGGAGGACTCCATTGATGGGTACTCAGGAGACGGAGGCAAAGACCACATCAACAAACGGGTAGGCACTCACATGCATCTACTGCACTGCTCTCCAGTCGCTGCCTTTCTCTCTTCCTTTTTAGCTCTGATTAAATTACATGTTTCACTGAGTGATTACAGGGGTTTTAAAAAAAAAAAAATCATGTTCTTGACAAAAAAAAAGTGTAGTTGAAAGCACATGCTTCAAATATATCACACTCACCATTAATGCTGTGATGTTTGACATTGTTATTGGGTTCATCAAAAATGTGCGTATTGCATCCATAGCCAGATGGAGATTTTGCACTGAACAGAGTATGACTGAGGTATTTCAGTACTGACATGTTTTCTCTCTAGTGACTAACGGCCATGATTGCAAATTGCCTGAGAGTCTGCAGCCTTGCTCTCAAAAGAAAGCACTGAGCTACATAGTCATACTGTTTTGTAAAAAGAGAGCCATATGTTTTTAAGTTTGTGCAGACCATTTGGTGACATTCATTCTGTTACTGGGGGAAGAATACTGCAGAAGAGAAAATGCACACACAGTACATCCTGCACATAACTGTGAAGTGTCAGGACTCCATCGATATTCTGCTCATTTCGACTTTTAAAGGAACACTATACAATATTTATAATCTGATTTCATTTGATGCGGCTTGTCCTCAAACTGAATTTGACGTTGGTTTGTGAGAAGGGCTAAAAACAACCCAAAAAAAGAATCAATCACCCACAGTCTTCTGATTGCTTTGTATCATTGCCACTGTGTAGAAATGTGTACAATCTAGTTTTTTTCCATCCTGCAGGGAGTGAAGGGTTTGAGGTGAGAAGCCATTTTACCCCAGTCACTTCTATGTCTGTGTCACTTCAAGCTGTCTCAATTACACCAGGCAAAAAATAGTGGAAACTGTCCTTTGCTCATTTCAAGTCCATGTTTCACATTGTTTTTTGTCACCTCCTGGGTTGGAACACTACATACAAGCTCAGAAAGACATGTATTGTCTTTATGTCTTTAAAGATAGTTATAAAATGTGCCTCTGATTTTAATGGCATGGGGAAAAAATGCAATATTAATTGAATTGATTATATGTTTTGTGTTGGACCTTTTACATTTGTACAATCAACAATGAATGTTTTTTGAATGAGATACTGTGTATAGTGATACACACATGGATCAGCTTCATAAAGCTGCTTCACGAGTTTAATAAACAACATTCCTCATGGGTGAAACAAAATTTTAACAAAGGCAAACAGATGATGTTCAGAGTCCTTTTGTTGTAAATTATTGTCAATCATTAAAATTATAAAATGATTTCTGCATACTATACGGGGACTTTCTGCTCCCTCTCAGGAAGTGATCCATGATGTTGCGTTGTGTCTTTATGTCGATCAATGTCTTATTTGTCTGGATTTATACTGGGCTATGTAAGACAGTAAGTAAAATTTTAGTTTTTCCTGCTTGCTTATTTAGGTGAGAGGACATTGGACGGGCCACCACACGGAGGTTGCATGTCAGGGAGCAGAGGAAGAGGGAGAGACTACTGAGCATGTAAATGTCACTTAAGCTCACATCCTGCCCTTTGCTTTTCAATGTCACTTTCTATAATAACATTTATTTATAGATAGAGATATAGAGATATATATATATAGATAGATAGATAGATAGATTACACACATACAGTGTGATGTAAAGGTCAATAAATAGGTGCTCATAGAGTGCAAATACAATGGGCCTTATACAAGAACATTTTAGTATTGTTATCCTAAATATCTCTTACTTTGTTTTGTGAGGTTTACTAAAATTGGATTCAACAAACCTCCTTAACAGCACCAACTTGTATTAAATTCACGATTCAGCAACAGACATGTTATGCAAGAGTAATAAGAACCTAAAAAGTTAACCGCAGCTATGTAGCTGGGCCATAATATGCCAGTTAAATCTAAAACATACTATCTATCTATCTCTATCTATCTCTCTATCTCTCTATCTATCTATCTATCTCTACTCCAAATTAATTCAGATTAAGTGCATTATAATTAAGTCAAACAAGTGTTTTGCAGCTGAAAAAACACTTAAAAACAAATGTGTTTGAGTGGTTCTTGCAAAAAATGTAGAATGAATTCTACATTTATGAAAGGAGTTATGTTTCTTAGTAAACTTAAAAATATTCATCATATAAGTGATTCTGTTTTTGTCGTTGACGTGTGAGTAGCAGCGGCTCATCATAACACAGCTGTCGTCTGTCTGTTAAGCACTAAACATGTTTTAAGCAGCAACATCTGAGCGGTTGCAGTTTTGAAAGGACTCTCTACACTGCACCGTCAGATGTAGTGCGGATGGGGAGATTGTATCATAACAAAACGTTTTAAATGTGGCCTAATTTAAATGTAGAGTGCACTTTAAAAAAATGTGACATCAAAGGTAACATAATCACAATTCTAGAATTATGTAATCCTAACAAATGTGTGCTAATGCATAATCCATAACTAGAGTGAGAGGCTTCACTGTTAGCCTTTGTTCTCTGTTACAGAAGTGATAATAGCCGACCTCTCATCCTGAACACAGATGCCTTGTGCTACTGCTCTGTCGTTAAAATAGGATTGGGGGAAAAGTGTTATTTAATCATATATATATCCTCTGATTAGCAAATGGATGTAGCATGTTGCATAATTTATATTTGATAAATTATTGGTAATATGTATCTTGTGCTTTTTACAACTTTTTTTGTTGAACATTTTAAGGAATATGAAGATAAACACTCCAATATAAAATCAAATTATGGAATATACATGTACAGTAGCTTGAGAAAGTTTACACACCTATACTAAAGTTGATTAAAAAGAGGAATAAAAAAAAAAAAAATCTTTTGGAAATTGATCTTAATGCCTTAATTAAAAAAATCCAACCTTTTATGGACACCAATTTTCTTTGTGAATGAATAATGTATTGTAGATAAATAAATGTTCTCCCTTAAAATACAGAGGGCATAAGTATACACACCCTTATGATAAATTCCCATAGAGGCAGGCACATTTTTATTTTAAAAGCCAGTTATTTCATGGATCCAGGATACTATGCATCCTGATAAAGTTCCCTTGGCCTTTGGAATTAAAATAGCCCCATAGCATCACATACCCTTCATCATACCTAGAGACTGGCATGGTTTTATTTCAGTTAGCTTAATAGTTAGCTGGTTTGATTTGCATTGAGAGATGATTTTATGGGACGTTCCCCATGCCTATCTCTATGTATGGTGAAGGGTATGTGATGATGTCGGGCTATTTTAATTCCAAAGGTCAAGGGAACTTTATCAGGATGCATAGTATCCTGATCCATGAAGTAACTGGCCTTTAAAAATAAAAATGTGCCTGCCTCTATGGGAATTTAACATAGGGGTGTGTATATTTTTGCCCCCTGTATTTTAAGGAAGAACATGTATATATTTACAATACATTATTCATTCACAAAGAAAATTGGTGTCTTTAAAAGGTTAGATTTTCCTCTTTTTTATTTTTTTATTAAGGATTTACGATCAATTTCCAGATGAGATGTTTTATTATTCCTCTTTTTAATCAACTTTAGCCTGGGTGTGTAAACTTTCTCAAGCCACTGTATATACTTATATAATGGAAACAGCGAGTTCCCATGTGGTTTATTCCAAATATGTTAATGTGATGATGTTTCTCTCTGTGGTTAGGATGAGTGCAGGCTGCACATGGAGGCCACGCGCATCAGCCTGACTCAGATCCACGCCGCCCAGCTCGAGCTGCTGCAGGAGGATTCGGACGCTCGCACACACTCTCTGGAGCTGAAACTGCAGAACTCGAAAGATCACGGTGAGGAGATGTGTAGACCGTTGCCTTTGTGTGCATTTGTGTTTGTGGCAAAGCTTTTGATTTATAATTCATGATAGATCAACACAAACGACTGATGTATCAAGCATTGTTTTTATACTCTGTTGGTTGCCAGAGTCTGTGTGAAACATATTAAACATTTGAATTATTCAGTTAATTCCAATTTCTTTCAGATGAGCCTAAAATCTTCAAATATCACAACATGTTACAAGCTGTGTCCGAAGAATGCAGTAAGATCATTCAGGTAATTACTGAAGACAAATAGTTGTAAAGTTTTCTGAACACATTTTATTAATGGGTTTGCCACTGGTTACTATAGCAGCACCTTCCCTGTTCTGTTCTGTGCTCAGGATTTTCAAAAGATGTTTGGTAAAGAGTTTTTGGAGAGTGCTGCTGCAGAAAGCGGGCCTCCCCCTTCAGTGGACAGACCAGCAACTAGTGAATCCACCTCCATTGTACTGCAGGCCAGAGGTAATTTGTTTCTTACATAAATTGAATTACAGTATAAAAAATGTATGAAAGATACAATACATGGACACAAATTTTCTGTGTAAGTAGCATTGTGGCAAGTATTAAGTTCTCTTCATTACATAATGATCCAATTTTTCCATTTAAATCTTTAAAATCAAATCTAACCTAAGAAAACAAATTGCTTCCTCTTATGTAGAGCTCTATATAGATCTTCAGCAGGTGAGAGAGAGGATTGAGCAGGAACATTATCGACTGTCACAGCTCCAGACTCTGCTGAGGACTGATGGGAACAAGGTAAAAACGTACAAATCTGCAGACATAAGCTGCATCTCAATTCCATACTACATGGAATGCTCGATTTCTGAAAGAATATTTTCCCACAATGCATTAGAGGAGCTGCTCAGAGCGGGAAAAAACTAAAACAAATTTTGGATTGTACTAAAACAACTTTTGAACACCAAAATAATATTGTTGAAACTTACTGTTGAAAATACTTTGCTGTCTGTTTATGAAAGTTAATTGGCAGTGAGATTTAATAGTTTGATTTTCATTCATTGATGCATTTATTGTAATGTATAATTTCCTATTGGTGTAAAACAAGTAAGTAAGTAGATTGTTTTAAAATTGCATACATGTTGTGTACAATTAGTATGAGGAAAAGACAACACTTTCAGAAACACACTAACACTTCTGTTGGTCTCCTAGATAAGGGAGCTGCAGCTGGCATATGAGGACTTGAAAAGTAGCAGTGAGAAGGAGATCTCTGACCTGCGTGTGCAAATTTCCTGCTCAAACCCTTCTACAAGCAAAGGTAAATATGGAGTTATGCTCTTGAATGAAAAATTTGAGGGACGAAGAAACGTTAAATCTTTATGTCAGGTTACTGCGTCAAACCAGAGGTGTGGAATAAGATAAGAAAAGACAAAGTTAAATGAAATTTCTGTTCTCTGTATCCGTCAATATTTTATGTTTTGGTCAAATATGTGCCACTCACTTTGTGCTTTTGCAGGTGCGTGGTTTCTGTAGTGCATCTTTACATCTGTGGTCAACAGCAAACATAAATCATACAGCAACACTCTCCTGCTTTGAATATTTTATGCATGTATCAATCAAGCTGGAAATTATCCATCCAAATATATTAATGTGAACAGACAGTGGTGTACTTGTTTTATATATACACACACACACACACACACACACACACACACACACACACACACACACACACACAGACAGTACTGGCGTGGCAGTAGCTCAGTGTGTAGGGAGTTGGGTTGGGAACCGGAGGTTGCTAGTT
Source organism: Percina caprodes (assembly GCA_013375575.1). Taxonomy (NCBI): domain Eukaryota; kingdom Metazoa; phylum Chordata; class Actinopteri; order Perciformes; family Percidae; genus Percina; species Percina caprodes. The sequence goes on along the minus strand of JABXJD010000021.1, from coordinate 477,349 downwards.
CAAGTCCCTATACGAACTAAAGTATGGTGGTGGACTGGTAGCTGGAGAGGTGCCAGTCACCAAACCCCTACTGCTTGGGGTGCCTGTACATTGACACCTGCAGCCCCCTCACTCTCCCCATCTCTCTATTAGTGCATGAATACTATAGGTACTTAGCATGTGTGCAATGTGTATTTTAACAGATTGAAAACATTATTTATTTTGTGGGATGGATAAAGTATAGATTATTATTATTATTATTATTATTATTATTTTTATTATTATATTGAATTTCACATTCCCCTCTCTAAGGGTCAGATCTGGAGGAGCAGGCTGGTGCACCTGCTACCTTCCTTACCAAGGAATTACAGAGGCTGAAGGCTAAAGAGCAAGAGAAGCAGCTCCAGCTGGAGGAGAGTCACAGGCAAGAGATGGAGCGTCTCCGAGCTCACTACCAGCAGCAGGCCACTGAGAGTGAGGAGCGATATGCCATCGAGCTCTTCATGCTGCAGCAGCGCCTGCAGGAGGTCACAGGCACTCAGTACAGGTGATGACACTTTGAAAACACAATGATATTTATGTTTCCACACATAGAATATATGCTTGTGTATTCAGACTAAAGCACAGCAAATTCTTCTTGACATAAATAATAACAATGGCATATATTTATACAAACAAAACATAATGTTGATCCAGTAAATTAAACTTGGGATGGTTCAAAATAATTGCTAACATGACTGCAAATGTTGTGTAATCAGTTGCGGTTAGTAGCATTTAAGAAGCACTATCACTGGATTCATACAGCCTCCCCCCATACCTCATCACTCATGTTTTTAGTTGCTCTTCACTTCAATCAATCCAGTGCATGTAATAGAAGCAGAATGAGCTACATGATCTTCTACAGTTAACTTTTACTAGCAGCTGGTCTGCATATCCTGTGTAGCATGGTAAAGCTATCTGACCCAGTTCAGTTGACAACAAAGCCTACTACTAAAATATTACTACTGAACTACTAAAATATTCACTAGGTTAATTAAACCATTATTCGTGCATTTTGTTAGCCCACTTATTTATAAAAGTACCCATTCCAGATGACATCCTGAGGGATGTGCTGTGTAGAAAACAAATTGAATGTGACTTTTTAAGCATGCACCTATGTGGAATTATATGAGGTTTCTAAAGAACTTCAGTTCTATAAATAGAACCCTAACCTATTTGGAAACCACTCATATTCGTGACCAACTGGTTGTTTATGCACATTTGGTAATTTAAATCTTCCAAAACCAAACTATATTACTGTTAGTGAGCTCTTCCTCATGGCTAAAAAGAAACAGTCCTATTGTTATTATGAAAACTGAGATGCTGCTGCCCTCCACTGTTTGATATAGTGAACATGATTACAACACTGGTTTTCAACACTTTTTCTTTTTGTTTGTCTAACTGCCATGTTCAGGGAAATTATTCCCAGGCAGTGGAATGTAGACTACAATCACATATATATCCAGATATATTCTATGAATATACAGTATATGTAATATTGATGTCCTTTGACAAGGTATCATTCTATATTTTTTAAAGGGCAGTGTATTCCTTATGTTTTGAGCTCAATTATTGATTATTCTGCTACTATTTTGACACTCCGGTCATTGTTTCTGTATTTTTTTCATGTTTAAAAACAAAGCCAAACATTCTCTGATATCGGATTTTATTATTTGCTGCCTTTCTTTCTAAGTGATAGTGAACTGAACATCTTTTGGGTTTTGGTGTGTTAGTTGGACAAAACTAAGATTTTAAAGACAGCACCCTGGCCTGGACTCTAGGAAATTATAATAAATTTATCATAATAAAAAGTTCTCTATTTTTTAGATATTTTATAGACAAAACAATTAATCCAGTAATCAAGAAATGAATGTAGATAGGATATCATTTGTCTTTCTACTTTCAGAATGTACATATATGCTTTAATGTTGTCTTATTAATAGTGTTGTATTATCCTGGATTCTGGATGGCTGTGCAAATGCCTAACACCCAAAATATTTACTTTTATGCTTACAACCAAAAAGCATGTAAACTCAGCTAGTTTCAAGTTTTTTACTTGACTGATATGAATGTAGGTAAGATACAAATCATTGCCCCAGTAAGCTACTTCATGGTCCTTATTGGTACATTTTAAGAATTTACATTTTACCTAATACTGGTGAGAGAATTGAGAAAAAAAATGAATGAATTGTTAACTATATCTGAGGCTGTAGAACAAATAAATGTGACTTCTCGTTTTCTCTTTCGGCTTGTCCAGTGCTCCAGAGTCCAGCTGTGAGAGTATGGAGGAGCACGGAGATGAACTAAAGGTTTGGCTGGTACATTTTGTCCTCATCTAAATCTTCCATGTCACATGCATCACATCTTACTACGAGCTGAAACGTGTACATTAAGACGCTATGACAGTAAGGGTGGGTGAGAGGGGGCAGTTGCAGCCTTTAGGCTAAAACGTGCCCTAAATACTCCAGCTTTGCTCCAGAAGCAGCATCATGAACGGTCCTGTATCTTAACAATTAAAAGGATTGGACGTTACATAACCTACCGTTTTAGCGTGTTGCTCATGAGACAAGCGGATGTACTCATATGAATTTAGGATTCTGCCTTGCGTGAATGAGCTGCACTCGTCGCTCCAACTTCCATCGTGCCTTAGTTTGTCTTTCCATCCCTCCAACCCTTAAAGTTTCCACAACTCGGTTGATCAGAGAGGGAGAGAAAGGAAAACAAATGGGCATAATATACTTGAGATTGGATGAGACAATTGGATTGGAAAAGTTAAGCTTGAGGCAATTGGTCCTGAAAAAGCCAAATAACTGAGACAGATAAGAAATGTGTTCATCACAAGACAGAGTGGTAGTGTGTTGGGGGAAAATGTAGCTGTAATGTAATGCAAGACATCTCTTTATCACTTTATCCTCCTTGGGGGGTGGAGACAACAAAACAGTGTATTAATAGTGGTCTAGGGCTGGGGTGGGGCTTAGATACAGTAAAAAGGACCCGTTTATTTCAGGACCAGCCTTGAAGAACTTATATGTTAACACACTACGGCTGCTGTTTTCTGCTACATTATTTTTGCTTTTGTAACTTGTAGCCCTCCCTTTATCCCTCTTCTTTTTTGCTTTTCTCACTCTTTGCAGGACCTGGGTGAGCAGGAACTGTCAGAGGAAGGTGTGGCATTGCGCTGGCCTGTCAGGTCTGCAGGCCTGACAGCACAGCTGCAGGCACTGAGGAAAGCTCTCTACCACAAATATGTCCAAGAAGTAGCTGCTCTCAAAGAGCAGCACAACAGAGAGTTGAGGAGACTTACAGAAGAAAAGGAACAGCAAAAGATAACAGAGGAGCGTCAAGAGAGGAGAGGAGAGAAAGATCAGAATCTCAATGGTATAAGCGGTGCTGGAGACTCCAGTGAGAGCCTCAGGACAGTTGGGCAGCTTGTGCTGGAAGACAGACAACACTGGGAGAGAGTGGAGGAAGAAGTTGCCAAGGTAGGCAGTGATGCATTTTTTTTTTAATATGCACCTCATGTGTCTAGTCGGTATAAATAAAACTGGTAACAGAAGACAATTGCATTAAGTGTTTTTGTTATTAAAGGAAACAGTTGAAGTTGAAATTAATAGTAAATAATTGATGAATCAAAAAATGTATTATTCTAGCTTCCAAAAATGAATATTTGTTTTTTATCTTACTCTTGTGATAGTAAACTGAATATCTTTGGGTTGTGAACTGCAGGTCAAACAAAAAAGACTAAAAGATGTCATCTGAGGTCATCACTTTTTTCTGACGTTTTATAGACCAAACAATTAGTCGATTAATCGAGAAAATAATCAGCAGAAAAATTAAAATAATCAGTAGTTGCAACCCTAGATACACTACATTAATTTATCTATCTTATATTATTATTTTTTAACTGATTTTGTGTAAAGCACTTTGAATTGCCCTGTTGCTAAAATGTGCTATACAAATAAAGCTGCCTTGCCTTGCCTATCTTTAAAAAAACCTGTATGAGGAAAGTCACGCATTTGATCCCAGCATTGTTAATAACACCTACTGTAGATCTCTGTCTCAATATCACATAGAGTCCTAAGACACTATATCTCTGGATCCATATGTTCTGACAGGCCATAGTTCAGATGTCAGTGGAGTTTGCACAGCAGATTGAGCTGGCTCGTATCAACAAGCGTGCCTGCCAGAGAAGCGCCTCCATGCAGACCTGGTCAGATAAAGAGGAGGTGGAGGAGATGGAGAATGAGGAGCATATGACTCCCAGAGCTCCTCTCACCTCAGGTGCCTGCCTGGGGGAAGTGGAGAAGGAGAGACTGGAGAGAGAGCTGGAGGACAGGGACGCAGAGATCAGAAAGTTAAAAGAGGAGCTGCAGAAAACTGAATCAGGACATGAGCAGGTCGGTGTCAATAACTGAGCTGTCACATGTAATGTGATAATCTACTTTCACCACGCCACAAATTTCATTCATTTCATCTGAGAGAATTTATTACTGCTGTGTCATTCATTTTCAGATGCACTTTGTCGCAATGCAGGTGTGGCATGGATTACTCTATCTTTGATTATGCCAGTTTTCACTGCTTTTTTACCTGCTCACAGTGCATTGGTTTAAATGCTATAATAATGTGTATCAATGATGTGATAAAAGCAGTTTTTATGTTGTGTTTAAACTTATTACTAATGCAAGGGACTAATTAAAAAGTTATTTTAATAATAACACACAACCACTACCAATATTAGAGGAAAAATAGTTTGTAATGGTCTCACAACCTTTTTAATGATTTCATTGGAAGCACATTTGTTTATCTACTACTGTCAAAGGATAACAATTTAGTTTCTTGATCGTATATACTTTCTTATCTACTTTGCATGCACTTGTTTCCTCATTTTTTTAAATCATTCCTTATCCCTTTTAAAGAGCTAATCCCAGGGCCTGCTAGGCTTTCACTAACCGTTTATTGCATGATTAAGCTTTAACTGTGTGATTGCAGTGGCTGTCAGGTTCAGTGTTCTTTCTGAGATGAGTTGCTCTAACACACTCTTGGTGGTGGTACAGTAAGGATCAAAAAGTAAAAAGTTCTTAAGCTTCTGTTATTGGCTCAGATGAGTTTTAATAAGCTGTTTACACACATTATTATGCTATTCTTTCCTAAATTCACCTGAATTATCTAATTTAGTAAAGAATATCATCAAGGTAAACATTGTTGAGTTAATCTACAGAAAGCAGAAGCATCTTTTGTTAAGACATCTCCAGCATCAGTGCATGCATGCGTGCATGTGTTTTGGGGGGCAGCCTCCCCTGTTCTGTTGAAACTGCTTCCATGTTTCTATTTATCTGTTTCATACATTGTCTCTTTGCCTTTTTCTGTTATTTTATTTAATAACTTTGTTTCTCAATACTAATTTTCTATGTATTTGTCCATCAACCTGCCCAGAGACTACAGGTGGAAAATAGCAATCTGCTAGAACCTGGCACAATGCATATTCCCTTGTTGTACAAGATTGTTTTATTTTGCGCCGTCCCAGTCTTGAAATAAATAAATTACATTACATTACTTTTGGACAAACTCAAACGTTGTCTTGGCCAAAAGATTTGAATAAAACAGCTTTAGATTTTAAATTTTGACATTGTACGTTTAAGTTCTTTAAGTTTAAGTTTATATTTTATATTTTAAAACGTGCTCTGTGTTTGTATGCAAATGAATGCCAAATTACTAAAATATAAAGAACTCTCCAGCTCATATTATAGGGCATAAAGCTTTATTTGGTTAAACATGTCAAATGACCTAATTCCCCCTTTTTATACCATGCTCATGTAATTTTAAATCTATTCAAATATATAAACTAATGATATTAGCATGTTAATATGTAAATTAAATGTAAATTGTGATGGGCAAAACATAAGAAACATATTTTAATATAGTGGAAATGTGTGATTTGTGAAGTCAAAAATAATTTCCATTTCTTTGTCAAAAACATGTTTAGGCTTTAGAGACATTTAAATGTTTCTGATCTCAGAGTAAACAGCACTGTATGTTGTCTGTTACTCAGGAAACTATAAAACAGTCATTCAGAATGAGCTCTCATCCGTCTGAAGAAATGATTCTTTGACTGAAGTCAGTGCTGATCTCACTCATCGGCAGTCTCTGCACCGTGCAGTGTCTCGGAGTGAATTGAGTGGAGAAGCAGAGCTGCATTTCTGCAGTTCTTTCAGGAGATGGAGCTGTTGCCTCTGCATGTCACTGTGCCTCAGGTGCACCTGTTGCCATAGCACCACAAAGATAGCACTGTTTTTCTCAGCTCCAAGAGAGTTAAAAGTGCGTCTTTGTGTTTGTGTGTGTCTGTGTGCTCGTTAAAAGAGGCAGTGTGTCTTTGTGCCCTTCGTTGTGCCTTATTTGAATGCAGTTTTACTAATGGTCGCACATACAGCCACTCTGTCGTTCGCTGTCTAGAGTTTTCAGGAGTCTGTTTATTCAACTGCGACTTTGCAATGACTGGGATGCTGTCTGTGTTCTCTCTCCTGCCTGTCCAGGCATTAAAGAAGGGAAACAGCCAAGAAGAAGTTGAGGACGAAGAAGATCCTAGCGGGCCGGGAATAAAGCAAGCTGGTAGAGGCAACCTGTCATCACAAGAGGAAAGAGAATCCTCCAATAAGGACACTGAAAGGTAGTGAAAGAAACTTTAATCCTGCTAATTCCTCATAGTAATACATTACGCACAGAGATGCAAGAAGAATATTCTGTATATTCCGAATATATTCAATTGGTCCTTTTATCATTGTTTGTGTTGGTGCTTTACATAATTGCATAACATAATTATATGATTGAAGCTGAATTAAGATAAGAAAAGTTGTATTGTGTCCTATAGGAGAAATTCATCTTGGGCATTCGAGAGAAACAAAATGGCAACACATTGCGCATAAACACAAAAACATACAATTAACCTACATAGAAACATAATCATACGTTATATCATACAATGCTTCAATAAACATCTAATAAATCTCAAACCATACCCCCTATCTTTCTTCACAATCACAGAAGAACAGAAGAGAACCCACAACACATCCCCCCCTCTTATTGCATTTAATGTTGATAATGATTTCACGTTTTCCTGTTAACTTATGCTGTGGTCAATAACTTCTGTATTGCACACTGCCGAATTGCATAACACCATTTCAATTATAGCATATCTATATATAAAAATATTGCACCAGTACCTATCAGGCATTGCAAATCCTTTAACCATAATGGTAAGTACCACAAATATTATTTAGTAGTATTAGTCACACATGCATCACTGCAGCCAATACACACTCATCTTATCTCTTATTATTAATTTAATTAGATTCAGTGTTAGTATATTGTCTGTCAAACCGTGACCAATATGTCGTTAATTGCTCCAAGCCTTTCTTTTAGCCAATTAACATTTTGTTTTTCAATAAAACTACAGATATTAAGAAGAAACTCTTCTTCACTGCGATTGTTTTTAACATAACTGTTACTGCTTTCAGAAACGTCCTGCGTTCGGCCAATGAGAAACTTACTCAGGTGTTGGTTGACGTCCTGAAGACTACTGCAGCAGCGGAGGAAACGATGGGGCTCCATATGCAGAGTCGACGTGATGCTTCCAGTCAAGGGCAGCAGGCAGCAACGCCCCATTCTACCACACAGAGAGCTAACACCGAGCCTGTCAGATCTTATGCTGCAGGCAAGTAACATCAGGTCTCAGTAATAGTTTAGGGTAAATGCTGGTCTTTGTGTTTGGTCAACAGGTTCAACAGCCCATCCACCCAAATATGTTTTTTGTAGTTTATATAGTCTTGTAGTAGTCTATACAACACCTCAGTATAGGAATTTATCAAATATTTCTGTGCATTGCAGTTTTTGCACCATTGCAGCTGAACTTGCATTAGCATTGTGGTATTTTATAGAGCTTCGAATCAGTTTGAATTTGGGAAAATACAAATGCAAAACATTTGCAAACCAAGTAGTCTAAAACTTTTTAAACTACATTTATTGGAGTGTTGAAGTGTTCTAGATTTCAAATATGATTTTAAAATTCAACTTTTAACACAACACATCCAGTGTCAAGCTGGCAGCCGTGACTGCAGTTGAACCTCCTCTGCTGCTAATATAGTTCAGTGCAAAGGAGCAATACTGTACCATGACTACATGATGCTATTGCACAAGAAAATCGTGGCTACTCCTCTCTATTTTTACCAAGCCTGATATTTGTGGGTATTTTTCTGAAATGGAAAGCACACCATCAGTATGTGTGTGTATGTATGTATGCATGTGTACACTTATCATGCACAAATTGAATGTGATCACATGAAAATTAATAACAGCTTGGGCAGTTGTTAGTCAGATGTCAGAAGAATATCAGATTTGCCTGCTGTCTGAATGGCTCATTATAAGTGAAGGTAGTGACTCCATTGGAACTAAAGACAACAAAGTCTCATGTTACCAGCTAATCCTAATATTGACTTTAGGTGTTTCATGGGACTCAACTTTTAAAAAGAATTGTCTTATAATGTTATATTTCAGTTTTGTTTTAGATCAGTTTCTTTTCCTGAAAAAAGTACCAAAAAAAGTACTCTAGAATATGCCATGTTATATTGGGTCGCATATGACTTATTGTATTTGACAATAGACCTCCTGACATTTTACACATTGCGATGGTTATGGTGAGTTTAAATCCCTGAAATTCTGATGAAAATAATTACATTTTGTAATAACTAGTGACTTGCATAATTCTGTCAGCATAATGACTCTAATCTGCCTCAGTGCTTTAACAGCTCCACTGCTCTGTCCCGGTTTGTTGTTCCAATACAAATTCTTTTTCATATAAAGGAAATTGTAATGTTAAAACAATGTAAATTTTGAGTCGTCTCGCTGCCTGCCACTATCATTAATATTCTCTGATAATGTGGTTTTAAAGTCAAACAATTAAATGCAGATTATATTGTGAAGTTTAAAGGCACAGTCGTGTCATTTGAACCATATGATGTATGCCTCCAACATTTAATACTTTTGTATAAATTGCTTTGTAAAATACACATGACAAGCATTTTTTAAAGGTAGTTCTTGTCCTACACCAAGACTAACACCAATTAATTTACTCACGCAAGCATCAAATGGTTTTTAGAAGCTAAATTTGTACTGTTCTTGCAGAATTGTATATACTTGTGCTAAATATTCTCTTACAGTATCCTGGTTTATATTTCTAAAGATTAGGCATACAGGTTAAAAAAAAAAATGCAAGCTTTTCTATGAAGCTGTTATATCCCAGTAAACTGTAAATGTGTAATATACCGATACTTCAGGTTATGGTGTGTGATATTTTTCTGCCCTCTGTTCTTCTTGTCATATCAGGTCACTCTGCAGAAAGTTGCCATGGTAGTGAGACTGCCGCAAACAATGTGAGTCTGTGGTCCGGGGAGACAGAGGCTGGCGAGGGTCTGGAGGTGTCCCAGCAGATGATGGACGACCTGCTGCATGGGGCGGGGACACAGCTAGAGAATGAGGAGCTTCTGATGGGCATAAGCAGACGACTCCAAACGGCCCTGGAGAAGATGTTGATGGCCATCAACGACACCACCAACCAGGTACAAGCATCGTTGGTTTAGTGGCCTGGGATCAATGTACCGTTGGACACTTGTCTGACTGTGTATGGCACTTTCGGCTCGCTGAGTAACTCTTCTAGTGTTTAATCCAAAGCATCAGTTTTTGTAAGGTACAAAATAATATAATAGTTTATGATAGCATGGCTGGCTAGCCTTTTGAAAATGTTACATTGGTGCCAATGAAAAAGTTGATTTTCTGTAGTAAACAATACTTTTTCAATTTTATACAACAAATTTTTTAAACTTTTTATTTTATCATGACAAATATTCCGCTGGTGATTTCAGCTTAGCATAAAGACTGGAAATGGGAAAACGACTAGCCTGCCTCTCTTAAAGGTAACAATCTGCATACCAGCACCTGTACAACTCACTAATTAAGATGTTATATCTCCAAGAAAACAACATGAAGAAATGACAATTCAAAGTTTTACAGGGGTTTTTGTTCTGGGACAGGACCGGTTACCAGAGAGACAGCAGAATCAATATCTTCATCTAACTCAACAAAAAAGCACATTTCCAAAAATATAAACTATTATATGCTAATATATACTGATTTAAAAAAGTTCCTTGGTTTACGTAGAGTAGGATAATATAATCAAACTATGACCAAACCCGCCTAATATCCTGACCAATCATTTCAATACTTTCAATACTCTAGTGTTATAGTAGTTTAAAGTGCTTTGTCAAGTGAAGTGGGTTTTTTTCAGGTGGAAATTCATTGAATTCTTCATGAACAGTCCTGTGTGTGTTTGTGCAGAAAGCTCTAGTGACACATTTAGGCTTTGTCAAAACATTTAAATATCCACACTCAACACTGTTAACCCCCTCTGTGGGTTTCTACGTCTGTTCAGGGAGGCATAATGGGGATGAGACTGCAGAATGTGGCCAGCAACAAAGTTGGCCTGTCTAGAATTCACACACAAAAGAGCTGTCTCATTCCCAGTGGTTGCCTATAGATACAAACTGTATTTTCACTGAGCTATTGTCTGGTCGATCAGCCTATCGTAGTCAGTAGTGGACCCCCAGGCTGTCCATGTAGTGCGCCCGCTGTGTCCAGAGACTGGGCCAGTTTAACTAGGCCATTGAATGTGTTACTGTAACTGCACATCACATCTTCCCGTTGGCTGTAATTCATGCGTTACTTACGCTGAGATGGGTTTTATCTTGTCCATCTAAAAATAGCTTTAAAGACATTTCAGGCCGAGGACAAGCATCACTGTTGTTGCAGCATCCATCTACACCGCACTGACTGTTGATTGAATGTTATCTATTGAATCATTTGTTTAGCACTAGAACTTATACACGCTGTACATTTCTACACTTTGGTGTCACAAACTCAAGATATTTTGGTTTGGTCCACTAACAGTGAGTTGTTTAGGATAGTAAACAATAGAGCTGAATTTATAATTTGATAAATCTGCAACAAATTTTAATTCTTTTACTTAAATAATTTTAGTGCTGTCAAATAATAAAATATTTAATCGCATTAATGTCATAGTTAACTCTCAATGAATGGCACATTTTTATCTATTTAAATGTCCTTTCATTTCTTTTGTCCCCCTTTTTTCCTCATTTTAATGCTCTTAACAACATGGAAAAGTGGATTGGATTGCTTTGTGCAAATGTTTTTTTTATTGAAAACAACATAGGCCTATTGCCTACTGTAGTATTCAATTTCACACGTAGCATTCACACTTGGAGCAAATAATCTCTCGCACAATGTAAGACTGTCCATCAATAAAAGAAAAATTCTTTGACGAGGGGGCGGATAATTCGCATCAGCTGTGTGCTTGGCCATCAAGTGGTATTTCAGACTGGACGTGCTGCAATGATAGCTGAGTTCACGACGACAAAACACACAGATCACTTTGGTCTTGTCAATGGAACCATTTGGCAACTTTTAAAAAGTAAACTTTCCATTCATAAACTTAGTGGCATCCGTTTCGGCGTCTTACGCTCGCCATCCACTCAAAACGTAACATTACCACTCTGTGGCCGGCTTGCAAGCCCAAACAAGTGTGTGCGGCGTGCTTGTTGTTTTGTTTCCGGTTTAGCTCGATCCGGTGTGGTGTTGTAGTTTTTAGTTACGTTACTAGTTGTTACAACAGCATGTGAAAAAATTGTTATAAAAAAATTTACCCCCTTAAAATGGGTTTGCGTTAACGCCGATAATAACGCATTTAACAGACAGCACTAAATAATTTGTTTTAATGACTATAAATTAGTCAAGAAAATAAAAAATAATCATAAATTGCATCACCATTAAAACCACACCATAGATTTTACAAGCAAATTATGTGTTACACTGTTTGCATCTCCTCCATACACACCGTTAACAGCACAATAAACTTGTAATCAACAAAACCACTTAATGGTTTGTTCAATGATTTCCTTGCTGATATTGATCTGATATACATTACTCTTGTCTGTAAGCGGTGCTGGGTCGTCACTTCTTGTCTGAGAAGCAGAGATTGATGACACAAGCCGGTCAGGAATGTTAAGGATCTTTGTTAAGCTACTGCTGTAAATGATTTGCCTGGAGAAGGTGCTTGCTAACTTACTGTCCACTCCCATTATCTGCCGGTGAGACGTGGAAATTGTTTGTGTGCAGTCAGTATGACGCATGACATGCCAAACAGATACAGTAGGTGGGACCAAGAGGCAGCATGTCAGAATGCCTTATGCTTCTTTTTGCTGCTACATAGGGACTAAATCCAGTTTGACAACTTTTTGTGGTAAGGGTGTGTGCTCTCTGTAGGTTATTTATGTATACAGGGAGAGCCTCTGCTCTATCTGCTAAATCTACCTGGCTCTAATGATAGAAGCCACACCTGCTTCCCTCCCACTTTTTCTGAACACTATCTGGCTGCGTGCGATCAATGTAGGAAGTGGAAGAACAATCCTCTCGTCTTGAGTGGTTAAAACCTGGCATGGAAGTCTGGAATTTAATCCTTTTTTTTTATTTAGAGCATGTGGGTAGACGGAGGCTAAGTGAGTGTAACATAGTGACAGTAGCCTGCCTTGGGTAAGTAAGCCTTGCCTGACAGGACAGAGAGAGCCAGCTACAGTGAGTAATATTATGGAATGAGCAGGGGAGCATGCGTAGAGAGGAAATGACAGCAATCCTAGAAAGAAGTAAAAAAGAAAGTGTGAAAGACTTGAGATACAAGCGCTGTCATTTCACCCTCGTCTGGCTGCCGCTTGGACTAAACAATTAAAAGGGGCCCCTGGGAGGCTTCCCTGCAGGTCGGGGTTGCTACGGCAGCATAGTATTGTTAATGAATCTCCAATGAGAGAGAGGATAGCAAGCCGGAGCAGACGTGGGGGTGTGAGCTTTACCGAGCGGCATGATATGGTTTCGTTCTGAAGAAAGAAGGTCAGAGAGAAAAGAGAAAAACGGTCGGAGATCTTCAAAGAGGACATGAAGAGAAGAAATGCTTGCCTTTGTTTTTACAAACCTCCTGCGGTTGTGTACAGGAATGCCTTTTTAAACTGCCGGAGCAAGATGTGACTTTCACCTGCCGTCGAGGATGACACTTTTTGGTTGGACCATAAGAAATCGGATGACTTTCTCTCTCTTCGCTTACCTAGAACCTGTTCTACCTCCAACCAGCAGCATGTGATTAACATGACGTGTGAATGTGACCCTCTCCAGTTGTTTACTCTTCTTGTGTGTGTTGTAAACACATAGAAACTGTTGCTTGGCGCTACCACAACGTTGCTCACAGCTTTATTCCCCACTGGACTTCTTTTTTCTCAGTTGGGATTGCACAGCTCTACCTGACAAATTTATGGCAAATGGGAACCTCTTTTGGTAATTCCAGAAAAGGACCTTCAACATAACAAACCGAGGCTGGAAGGTCTTCCTTCATCCATCTATCTTTTACCATGGATTCCTACCGCTCTTACTGGAACTCAGGCATGCAGAGCAGCACGTGGATGGAAGGGGAGGACCAGGATGTGTACGAAGTGGAATCTCGTGTACCCCTTCCCCGACCTTTCCCATTATGCAGCACCTTGAACGAGAAAAATGCTGTTGTGGTACAAACGCAAATCTCGCATGTCAATCACAGGACTAATGGTCACCTCCTTAAGGTTATTTCCAAAATCTCCTTGCCTACTCCTCCGTATACAGTAAGTTTACACCTGGTAAATGTACTGTAACTAAACTGTCTTGGAGTTTTTAATTTGTATGAAGAGATTGGGTTAGTGCAATTTCAAATAGTCTGTTCATTGGATGGAGAGTACTGTGCTTTTGATTAATATTTTATACATTCACCAAAGCCTGTTTTATGTCATTCTGGTCTGTGCATGCAGATGATGTAATTTAAAAGCCATTCCACATAGGAGCACAGCAGTTCTTTCTGTGCTGCTTTTGAAACCGTAGGTGAAAGATTAAAGACTTCTATGTGCCAGGGTCATCTTACCACTTCCTGGTTCTCGTAATGTTACAATAAGACCTTTGCTCAGAGAGATATGGTAATCTATGGAAAGTAATTAATGGGAGCATGTTCATGGGTTATTGCAATTTGATGATTCCATAGCTGTGACACATGGAAAAGATGCATTCTGTCACCTGACCTCAAGGTTATTAAACTAATTTGATTCAGTTATTACAGTGTGTTTAAGTCACATTTGCACTTAACCTCATTTTGTTGTTGACATTTGTATAAGTTGCCTTTTTGTCCAATACCATTACTTAAAGTCTGCCTGCACATTGTGCATTAAGACTGTGAACTGTTTTGTCAAGCCATTTGTAATGGCTGTATATTCCTAAAGGTGACAACAAAATGCTTTTCTAAGTAACTTAAAACAACTTGCTTAATTTTGTATTGAAATTAGATAACTTGCTTACTAGCTGCAAATCTTTTAAGTGAATGATACTGGTATTAAACTAAATCTACAGTATATACATATACATATACATATCTACAGTAAGTAGACAAAATCTGTTTTCCAAATGGGCTGAAAGATATGGTTGAAATCAATCATATCATAATGAGATGATATTTTCTAGGTTCCGTTCATATCATGTTGGTAAATGTATGTAAGTAATGTCAAAAAAAAAATCAAATGGACATTGAAATCAATAAACTTTCGTCCACTGTTATGTATTACATGAGACTAAAGGTTTTATATGTTGAAAACAAGCATGTCAATAACCGTTGAAATCGGAAAACATAAATTTCTTGTGCGGTACTGTAATACGATCAATTACGTCAATATATAATTCAGCTGAAAGCAATTAGTGATATAATTAAAATGATTAGTGTGGGTGAAGCATAAACGTCTCGATCCTACACTTCCTGTAATGCAGCTTAATAGCATATTTCATTTGATCCTTCCTGCCTCCTTAATGGACACTTTCTTTCAAACCACACATCCAATTTGTAACGCAGATCTTTTTGTTAAAATGTCTCAAGCCCAAGCCGAGATGACCCTAATGACATCATCAGCCACAGAAGAAATTATACAGCTGTTATCAACTATAGGCAACTGAGTAGTTCTACTCGTGAAAATCTTTATATGTAAAATCAGATCAAAGTTCCCCTTCAGGGATTTCAACAACTGTTCTTCTAAGCTAATTTAATTTCCTCTTTCCTTAACTCTTCTCTAACTCTTCTACTTGTGTGACCCTTTCCTCTCTCCCTGTCAGCTTGAACATGCCAGGATGACCCAGACTGAGCTGATGCGTGAGTCCTTCCGCCACAACCAGGAGATAAACGAACTGCTTCAGAAGCAGGAGGAGTTGCAGGAACGGTTGTCCGAGGAGGCCCGGGCACGGGAGCAACTGGCTCTGGAACTTCACCGGGCTGAGGGTGAGTTTTTATGAAAAACATGTTCATTTATAGGAAATATGATTAGCATGGAATACATTCATTTGTTTCTCTGGCTTTTACATTAATTTGATTTAAATGTTGGTCAATTTCTATGTGGGGTAGGAAGTTTGCGCAGTACTGACATCAACTGTTTGCAGCTTCTTTATAGGATTTATTTATAGCCTCTTTATAGGATGAATGGCAGTACTCTCTATTACTCTAATTGTAGGTGTGATAATGTGTGTCTGTATGTCAGAATGAATGATTACAAAAAACAGAGCATAATGAGGAACCGAAGTGAAAAAGCATCTGTGCATCCTTTTGGGGGAGGGGGTGTTACAGGGAGTGATGGGATCAGCTGTTTGAAAGGGAGAGTACAGGCGTGTGAGACCATCTGTGGTGACAGATCGACAAATGGTAATTTCTGTTTTTCAACCTGTCTCTATTTTGTGTTTGGCAACTAAATCATGAGGGTTTTGGAAGGGAAGGTATCTGTGTAAGAACACAGAAAAACTTTAAGCTTCATTAACTTTGATTCACCAGGAAGTCAGTAGCCAATTGTTGACAACCTTGTAAGTGCTGTGACAGGTCTTATTGGTTGAATAATGTCCCATCCATGTCAGAGACAGCTGGTCCATGAGGGTTAACTCTTACAACCACATCCACTTTCTCACTTACCAGTCGACTGGGCTAACTTTAAGTCTCTCACACAAATTGGCAAATGTACAGTACAACAGTCATTTCTTTCTTTCTGGCTTTGTGTACACACTGAACAGTGGTGAGTGTATAACCTTTTCTAATCTTATATCATCTTTAGTGGTATCCTGTTATGTTTGTATTCTGTAATCCTATAGAGGTCCTGAATAATAGCAAATATTTGCTGTCATAAAGTTTTACAGCTTTGACTATCAAATAGGGAGACAATGTAGCCACCTGTAGTAAAAAGAAGGAACAACATTATATGGAATAGGACTGCAACTAACAATTATTGTATTATAATTTATTATATTTGTCAAAGTAAAGCGACAAATTCTCACATTTTAGACGCTGAAACCAAATATTTAATATTTTTGCTTGAAAAATGACAAACAATCTATCACTTATCAATTGTCAATTATTTACAATTCATTTTCTGTCAATTGACTAATTGATTAATCAACAAATTGTTTCAGCTCCATAAGAAAATAGATGCTACATCCCAAACTATTCCCTCGTCATGTGGCATGCATCTTCTTCATTAACTTTTAGGGAGTGCTTGAAATCTGCTCAGCCTCTTGTTTGTTGGACATATAATTGTGCAAATGCCAATGAAATGAAAGATATATATATATATATAATTTCCCTCCTATTGTGTGGGTGATCCACGCAGGTGAAAGCTCAGGGTGTGGCCTTTTCAAACCAGTTTTAAATGAACCAAAGAGACAGGCTCATCCTGGAAAAAGATCCTCTTCACTGATAGACGGAACATACTGTATGTACTGTATGTCTGTGAAAAGGATGAAAAGTTCTTCTTTTGTTATGGTGTAACAAGCAGAAAAGACCACAAGTTGGACCACATGAAGTTGTGGAAATATTGTCTTGCAAAGTAAGTGTGATTATGGATTCCCAGTAGAGCTGTTTAGTTGGTAGACAATGTTTTTTTATTGCCATTAATCACACGCATCTCATAGCTATGTAGGGATCCCTCCTTAGGCAAACTTTGCACACAGCTTTGGTTCCTGCTTAGATGTCTAAAATAATAGTCATCTCCTGACAACACAGGTTTACCTTCTGCATCTCTCTCTGTTTCAGATAACACACAGAGCGCATTGAGCCCATATAAGCTACAAACCCGTATCAAGTTAGATAATATTTAAATTTGACATTTTAGAATGATCTCATTCTATGCCAAAGTTGCTGTTACAGTAAATTAATGAATGTATTACTAGTCTCTTAGGCAAGGCAAGGTAGCTTTATTTGTATAGCACATTTCAGCAACAGGGCAATTCAAAGTGTTTTACACAAAAACAGTTAAAAAACTTGAAATCAGTTCTTTGAGGCACAGGAAGCCAATGTAAAAACTTCAGAACTGGAGTGATGTGATCCACTTTCTTGGTCTTAGTGAGGACTCGAGCAGCAGCGTTCTGAATCAGCTGCAGCTGTCTGATTGATTTTTTTTTTTAGGGAGACCTGTAAAGACCCCGTTACAGTAGTCAAGTCTACTGGAGATGAAAGCATGGACAAGTTTTTCCAAATCCTGTTGACACATAAGTCATTTAACCCTTGATATATTGTTAAGGTGATAATAGGCTGACTTTGTAATTGTCTTAATGTGGCTGTTAAAATTCAGGTCAGAGTCCATGACTACACCAAGATTTCTGACTTTGTTTGTTGTTTTTAACATTGTTGTTTGAAGCTGAGCGCTGACTTTTAATCGTTCCTCTTTTGCTCCAAAAACAAACACCTCAGTTTTTCCCTCATTTAATTTAAGAAAGTTCTGGCACATCCAGCCGTTAATTTGTTCAATGCACTTAGTCAGCTTTTGTATTGGATTATAGTCCCCTGGCGATAAGGTTATGTAAATTTGTGTGTTGTCCGCATTACTATGGTAACTTATTTTGTTGTTTTCCATAATCTGAGCCAGTGGAAGCATGTAGATATTAAACAGAAGAGGCCCCAGAATGGAGCCTTGGGGAACTCTGCACGTCATATTTATATACTCAGATGTATAATTACCTATTGACACAAAGTAGTCCCTATTCTTTAAGTAGGATTCAAACCAATTCAAGCCAGAAAGACCAGCACAGTTTTCCAATCGGTCTAGTAATATGTCATGGTCAACCATGTCAAATGCAGCACTGAGATCAAGTAATACTAAGACTGAAATTTTGCCACTATCTGTGTTAAGGTGGATGTCGTTAAAGACTTCGACAAGACCCGTCTCAGTGCTGTGGTGTGGTCGGAAACTAAGGGTGCTCCGATCAGGATTTTTGGAGCCGATCACAGATTGCTGAAAGCAGTATTGGTTGATACAATCACCGGTCACCGATAACTGGGTCTATTGGAAGCCTTCTATTTATCATGTCATATATTCAATTTTAATAGTCTTAACAATGTATTAAAATTAACAGAAGATAATGTATTGTAAATTGTCAACTGTTTACTTTTATTGACAGGAAACTTTCAACATTCTACTTCCTGTTAGAAACAGACCTTAAACAGCTAAAGAGCTTAACAATTAAGCCTTATTTTGAATAAATTACAAATTGTCATTGTTAATTGGTGTGAAGTATTTTAGGCTTGTCCTGCAGTAATGAACTGAAAATAGAAGCCATGATGGAACAGTCACGCATGTTTAGAGAAAATATCAGTAATTGTTTGGCTTTTTGTCCTAGCTCAAAATCTAAAATGTCCTTCAATTAGGACTGATGTGCATAGTTTTTATGGGCAATTAAGCTACAGTAGTCAGTGTTTTTTTATATATATTTTATATATATATATATATATATATTTGACATTTTCTCCGCAGAAAGCTGCTACCAGCCAGGCTAAAGCTAATATAGTTAGCCTAAAGAAAATTAAAAATTAAATTTACAAAAAAACATGTTACGGTTTGGAGCCGCGTGACGTGCAGGTCACTATCATTCACGTTAGCCTGGATTGATTATTATATGAATACAATGCCAATGAATGGTGTCATGCTAGTCAACCAGCGTATTTCTACCTAATTTCCCTCCAAATCACTTCAGAAGAGAAATGTTAGTCACAGCGTTTACTTGCTCTGGTGTTTGTAAAGCATTTCAACAAAGTTCAACAAAGAATGGTTCACATTAGAAAAGATACTTTTTCATTTTTTTCTTCTATGTAGATGCACTCCCCTACAAAATCACTGCAGTAGTCGAGAATGATTTATTATTTCCAAATAGAGCTATTTAGGTAATCTTTTTAAAATTACTTTTTCTTTTTCATATCGCAGGGGGAAAAAATATCGCAATGTAAGATCTTTCCAATATCGTGCAGGCCTATTTTCAATCACTGTAGACATTTTTTCTGTAGTAATAACAAAGTTTTGTCAATTTCAGACAAATCCTAACTGTAAATGTTCTTTTAGCTCCTTTAAATCTAGATATATTTAAAGTGCACAGCATGGAAATCATGCAAGTATCGCAAGAAGTGTTGCAAAAGTCGAGGGCGCAGACTCGCCGCTGTCTGATACAAGAGAGCACATTGCAGCGAGAGATTCAAGAGGTTGTAATCACTGAGTTGTGGTTGTACTAAAAAGTGACTGAAATGAAAAAGAAAAAAAATACGAGTACAGATTTTTATCTACAAGCTCTCAAATCATATTCTACAAGTGCTCACATCGCATCTACGCGCTCTCACGTTTTGCACCATATTTACCTTCATAGTTTGTTAACCTATCAACAGTAGCAAACAAATCATGTGAATTATTGTTTCTAGCGATAATGTCAGAGAAGAAGGACCTCCTTGCATTCCTCAGTTCCAAATTATAAATGCAAAGTCTCTCTTTATAGGTGTTATAATGGACCAGGAGATTTGTTTTTCGCCACATTCGTTCAGCTTTTCAACACTCAGTAGGACATTTCTCCATGGAGATCTTTTCTTACCAGAGACAACTTTGACCTTAGTGGGAGCAATGGCATCAATAACATTTGTAATTTTACAGTTGAAATGATCTACAAGCTCAGTGACTGAGAGCCCGGGGGGGCGGGTGTGGAGGAGAAAAGCTGAATAAATGTTTCACTGGTGTTTTCAGTGATATACCGTTTTCTGATTATCTTTGTTTGAACACTTTTGGGCACAGAGATAGTGCCGTTAAAGAAAACACAGGAATGATCAGAGAGAGCAACATCAGTCACCACAACCTTGGAAATGTTCAGACCCTTGGAGACTATCAGGTCAAGAGTGTGCCCCCTATTGTGTGGACTCTGTCACATGCTGAGTCAGTCCATAATTCTCAAAAACACAACACAGTTCTTTGGTCCCTCTGTCCTGGGGGTTGTCAACATGAATGTTAAAATCACCCGCAACGATTACACAATCAAAGTTAATACAGATTATAGACAGCAGCTCAGTGAAGTCATCAATGAATATTGCACAATATTTAGGTGGCCTGTAGATATTTTGAAATATCGCTTGAGGGGAGGACCTTAACTGAAGAGCCACTTATTCAAAACAAGCACAATTTCCATAACATATTTGCATACAGTGGAATGAGTCATTAAACAAAATGGCGACTCCACCTCCTTTCTTATTCGCTCTATTCTCCCTCATAAAACTGAAGTTAGGGGGAGCTGACTCGATGAGAACAGCAGCGCTGTTATTATGGTCTATCCAGGTTTCAGTTAAAAACCTAAAATCTAGATTGTGATTAATAATAAAATCATTGATTAAAAATGATTTTCCTTAGTGTGTGTGTGTGCGTGTGCGTGCGTGTGCGTGCCCTCACTTCGTGTAACTGTGAGCTGAATACATCCTGGTGCTTAATGCTTGCTGACCTGTGACAGGGCAGTACAGTAATGATTGCATTTCATTGTTTACAGCTCAGTCTTGTATTTCATGTCAAGCAAAATGGGTCAGACATGCTCATTTGTGTTTCTGCATTTGTATGCAAGTTTGTGTGCCTTGGCATTTATGTATGTATGTTTTTGTTTGCTTTGTGTCCTTTTGTTAAGTGCTCGTTTATCTGGATGGCTGCTGTGTGTGCATATGTGTGTTTGACTGAAGCTGGTCAAGTCTCAAAGTAGCCTAATTCCTCTTAATTTTTCTGTTAAGTGATTGTAAGAATGGGCTGATATGAAAGATGCAATCCCTTTTATGAAAGGGAAATTATGAATTTCCATTTTAGCTCCCTCTATAACTGTCCTCCTTGCTTGATCCACATTCAGGTCTGATTGATGGCTACACGGGTGAACGGGCTGTGCTGGAGGAGCAGTTGCGTCACAAGGAAGAGCTCCATCTGAGCCTCGAGCAAGAGCTGCAGGTGAGGCATTCCAGCAGCAGAGAGGATACAAATAATTACCTTTTTATGTGAGATGGTACATATAACATTTATAGGTAGATTTTGTTTGTGCCTCTGACGCAGAACAGTAGTGCCTCATATGTAAGCATAGTTACTTGAGGTTGAATTAGTTAAAGTATCTACCAGAAAAAAACATAAAGACGTCATATAAAATAAAATTTAAGATATTAGGTAATGTTGATTCTCTTTAGTGTCATAATAACATATAATCATGTATGTATTCAAGCTAAAGCGCTGGTGATATACTATATAATTTTCTTATTGTCAAATACAGAACATCACCAGTCTAAATGTTAAATAACAACGTATATTTACATTCAACATACTCTATGTATCCATTTTCTGCCAGTCTGTAACTGAATGTCCTTTCTCCATGCAGGTGACAGGTAGCCGGCTGCAAGAGTTGGAGCACGAGAGGCTTCAGATGCAGGAGGAGCGGGAGCTGCTGTCACGGCAACAAGACGCCATGAGGGAGAACGCCGGGCCCCGTGAGCTTCGTAAGTATCCTAGAATTCATTTACCGACAATATACTCTATTCAGATTATATATAGCCCAGGAAGTTTAGCTGCTAAATGCACAGGAAGTTATTAGCCTTACAGTTGAAAGGAACATATTAGGAATTAATTTTTTCAGTGTTTGAACTGGAACTGAATTTAGTGTATGTTTGATTATGTGAACTTTATTGCATCATAGTTGGTGTTACCAAATAGATGAGGAAACAAAAATACACAATTCTCAGGTTTTCTGCTCTTTTTTTTTTTTTTTTAATCAACATTCAAGTTTCAGTTAGTTTGGTATGTTTGTATTAAAAGAAAAATGACTCACCTAAATTAAATCATAAAGCGTTTCTTGAATTACACAGAACATCTTGATGTGTGAAACTTTAACCCAGAGTCAGTCAGCTGCATGTCTTCTTTTTTCAAAGAAATGTATATTGACAGTATACAATAAAAATACCCAGATCTGCATCTATACTGTGTTTAATCAAAGAGCCTACATTAGCCATAATTATATGCCATAGGTGCATTGTTAGCGACAGAAATTCAGAACAAGGGTCAAAAAGTCCATACAATTTTTATTTTTTGAATGTGTTTTCCATTGTAACAACTCTGAGGCAACTCTACATTTCTTACAAAGTTGCTACCAGTATTTGTGCCACAAGTCATATATTTACAGGTATTTACCAACAAATTCTCTGGAAACATGAAGCTTGATAACTGTATCTGCTAATTTTCCATTATAACTCCTGTATCCCAGTAATTTCTCTGATAAAATGGTGAGTAATCTGTATCTAAGGGTATAAACCAAAGGGACTATTTCAGAAACCTTTTCCTTTCACAGCATCCTTTTTACAGCCTTAACCTACTGGTGTGAAACAGACAAAAGCACTGCCATTCTGTCATCACCCTTTTCTATTCTTTCTCTAAGACTTTCATGTTCATGACAAAAACCAGAGCATGTTACATTCCTGTGCTTTCTTATTCTCCTGTAGGCCTAGTTGAAGCTGCAATGGTTGCAGCACCTGAAGCAGGTGTGTCCACTTTGAGCATGGCTCAGTCATGTCTACTATATGTTTGTCTACTGTAGCTGAGTGACACAATATATCTTTAATTCTAATCCAGCAACTAATCCAACAAAGCTTGGAGCTTGCTTGCTATTGGCTCACAAACTCACTCAGTTCAATCACTAACCTTTGCTTCAGCTTTTCATCTTGATTGATTTTTGACCCGGTTCGTCATTATTAATGTCTTAGAGTCAATGTTAGCACTCATTTTAGCATGATGAAATGAAAGTAATCTCCAGATTCAGATCCACTTATATTTAGTCATTATTTCCTTGCTGTCAATCATCTACACTCTGAATTAAGGCATATCTTTTATTGTTATATAATTTTAGAACTGTAGATGCTGTGCTTACAGTATTTCTTTGATTGAGTGAGATTATTGGCTGTTCAGGAAGTCCATCTCCCCTGCCTGTAATTGCTTATTGGGCATGGATATCGCAATGTCTGGGCTGTCCACGTGTTTGTTCTGTCACTTGCACTCTCTCACCTTTTACTTTTGCACTAATCCTGTGGAGTTTGATCCTGGGTAAACCGGTGTGGGTTGTTAACTGGTGGCAGCAGAAGGGCAAAGAGGCATCATGATGGGGAATCATGTTTGGTAATGGGGCGTCATGTTGGGAAGTTGACTGAGATGTTTGAAGAGTCTGAAGTTAGCCTTGTATTCAGTTGAAGCTATATATGTGACCCCCACAACATGTAAATTGCAACATTTCAGAGAAGCAAGTTGACATATTACTATTTTTTTTTTAATAACATGGCAAAAAGCAATTCAATCCAATCACATGGCTTACAGACTTCAGACTCTTCAGTAACTCCATCTCAGCATCCTGTTCATCAACAGAACCTGAATGAATCATTAACTGAAGTTTGCCACCAATAGTTGACAGGCAGTGATGCCTAACCTCCCCTCCTACCTTCTGCTGTAATCTGTAGACCTTCTGGAGGAGACAGAAAAGCTGATGAAGGAGAAGGTGGAGGTACAGCGTCAGGCGGAAAAGGAGAATGCCGACCTCCTGAAGCAGGTGAAACTGCTGGAGGTGGAGCTGGAGGAGCAGGTCAACAGGGTGATCGAGCTGGAGCACGCTCAGAGCACAGAGAGCGGAGACCTCCTGCAACAGGTCCAAGCTCTGGAGAAACAGCTAGAGAAGAACAGGAGGTTCCTTGATGTGAGTGACAAAGAAAATGGCCAATAGGGCAGCTTTAAATCAGGAAGTAAATTTTGATTGGACATGAAATGATTCATTCCTTTGCAGAAAATCTGCAAGAATTTTGTTAATCGAATTGTTCAGGTCATTTTTAGGCAAAAATGTCCAAAAACTGTCTCCAGCTTAAATATAAATGTGTGACAATTTGTGGGAAGTATTTATTCTTATGTTCATTCTTATTTACATTTTCAACATTTTACAAACCAAGCTATTTATTGATTAATCAAGAAAATAATCCCTAATGCTAGCTAGCAGTTTATTGGCCCTTATTAGTAATATCCTGGCATGTAAAAAATGAAACCTTTTTTAAAACGCATCACAATGTCTCGCAAGGTATGTTACAACCATTACTGTTTCTTGGGACTGGATATGTTGTAGACAACATCTTTTAAACATTTCTTAATTTATTAGCTATTAACAGGTCACTGTTGTTAAGTCATGGCAGGGGTAACTGCAAAAAATTCAAATTACAAATTACTAGGCGCAAACTAGTCAACATATCTAAAATCACTTGGTCAGGAGTTTTATTGTCTTGAGGATGTTGATTACACACAAATAGGAAAATTGAGCACATAGACACAAGGGCCCTATCTTGCAGCTGGCGCAGCCCAAAGCCCAACGCAAGTATCTTTGCTAGTTTAAGATCGACGCAGTTGTCAATATCCCGTCCATCGCCCATGCCGTTTAAATAGCAAATGTACCTGCACCCACCTGTGTGCCCATGGGTGTGTTGGTCTTACAGGGAGGTGTGTTCAGGGGCATTCTTGGCATATTGCTATCTTGAGGCAGCTGAAAGTGATCACGCCATCGACCAATAAAAACCTGGTCTAAAGTCAATAAAGCAGCATTTTATTGTTATTTTTACAGCGCAAATATTGTAAGCTCCTGGACAGCGTGTGCACACTGTGCTGTTACATACACAGGGACGCGCAGAAGCACACAAGCATGCATAACATTAAAAATAAAAATATTACAATGTGAAATAGATTTGGTGGCATAGTGCTCGCGCCATATGATCTGCTCTCGCGCTTTCATTTCACGCACAAGCAGATCAGTTTCTTCTACTGAAAATCTCTCCTTCTTCTTAGCAAATCCACCATCATAATAGTACAAAAACGCCTGGCTTTTAAAGGGAATGGGAGATGACACTGATTGGTTTATTGCATGTTACGCCCCAAACACACCTATGATTAATTAAGACATGCACAAGCCTTTTGAACCATATGCTCGGTGCACCCAGCATTTTTTTTCTGCCGTTGATTTGTACACACCCAGAATGCACCTGCGTCAGGCTCTTCACGCTGTGTGCTTGGATTGTCAAAATAGGGCCCTTGCTTTCACAGCATCTGATGATTAAAATAATCGATACCAACAATCAATATAAGCAGTTTTTGACAAGGAAACAAGTTTCTCAACGGGTGAATTTGCCTTTGCAAATAAGGCAAGCAAGTATTGAAGATCTGATTCAACATTTTCATATTCTTGTCTTTTTTTTGTGTCCAGGAACAAGCTGTGGACCGAGAACATGAGAGGGATTTCTTCCAGCAGGAGATCCAGAAACTGGAACAACAGCTAAAGAATCCACAGAAGCTTCAGGCTGGCTCTGAGCAAAGAAACCGAGAGGTAACAAGAGAAAGCTCTGTTCTCTGCCAGAGGACCAGGCATTAATGAAGATGCTTTTTTTCTGAAAATAACAGTTATAAACACTGAGCTGAGAGTCATCCAGCATAAAGAACAATAGAGCTGGTAGAATTACCTGTGTGGCCTCCAAAATGACACCAAATCGTGGGAGTGTTTATATAGGTGATAGAGTGAGAGTGGGATTGTTTGTTCCTTGTGATCCTTGGTAAGTTGTGTAATAGTGGGTTTTATATGCACGATCATCTGAAACACAATACAGTGGGCGTGATAAGATTAGCTGACATCAGACATCACATTTCACAAGTGAATACTCATGAGGTTATGACTGATTTGATTTGATGAACTGCTGAGATTTTACAGGTTAAATCCAAACAATTTAGATTAAAGTTGCACTTATCTATATTTTTTTATTATCAATGGATCAAGGGAAGATGTGTAATGTGAAAGATGTTGATTGTATTGATGAACCCACAGAGATTTTATCACCTTCTCACTCTGCATTTCCTCTCAGCTCTACTGAGTGTTTTTAATGATTTAGCTAATGTTTGTGTTTTACAGCCCACAACTTAACTTGGTTCACTCTCATTGTTGTCATTAACCTTGTTTCTAGCTCATGTGCTCAGATATATCCACTGTACGCTTCCTGCTCAGCATCCAACAACAGACAGATATAGCAACTAGCTGGTAGACACAATGGCGCATTTAGCAGCTAAATAGCTAGATAATTCCGCTATAATAATATAATAAATCCATGTTGCGTTAACACCTTGTTCCACTGCCCCCAAGTGGCTAAAAAAATAGGATTATTGTAATAGGATCCCAATTAGCTTCTACAGATACGGTTGCTAGTCTTTCCAGTAATCTTTGATTTCCACAACTATAGGCAGTCAATTTGGTGTTTTGAACTTCCTTCATTTGGTCCAGTCCTAAATTTTTGAGGAGTAGTTGACAGTAATAGAAAAAAGTCTTAACCTGCCTTTTTAAGTTTTCATGTTCGGCAGAAAATGGCAGAATGACATTTCTTTTTGTGCATCAGTATCATTCATCAGAGCAGTATTAACCTTGATGTTGTTTATTTTTGACTTGTCTGTGCTGATATTACTCTTTGGCTTCTCAAGGATTTCATCATTGACTGTAATTTTCCATCCACTCACAATATAGCCCCCAGTTCACTCTGGGCAAGGAGAAATTAAATTTTGATCAACACGGTTGTCATTATTTTGCGGCTAATTATGTCCTCAAACCAATCGACTGGATCATTACACAGGAAAAAATAATTTGCCAGTAAAGCATCACACCCTGCTAACTGTGAAGGTGTCATTTTTATAATATTAATAATAAAAATTATTAACTCATAGCTCATTTTCTTTTTGATGATATAAAAGAAAATAAGCCGCACTGGGTTATGGGCCCTCAGCACATTTGTCTTGCCCAGTCTGAAACATCATTTGACAAGTTAATTCAGTTAATTATTCAGGAGAAGATAATAAATGGCCTTTTTTTTATATAGCGCTTGTCACAGACTCAAAATCACTTTACAGGGGAGGTAGAAAACATAAACAATGCAAAACAGAACAAAACAATACAGAACAAAAAAATAACATGATTGAACGTTCCATCCATAATACAATCTCTCCCAGATGAAGAATTTTTTTCTTGCTTTTTTCTGTTTATGCAGAAGGTTTTGTTCTGTCAATAGAACGTTTGTAAAACAATACAAACAGAACAAGACAAAGCATAACAAAACAAGATTCAGGCACAAATGAAAATGCTCAGTATCATAATGTTAGCTCATTGAAATATATATTTGTTTAAAGACTTGAATTATATAACTTTTGATTGTATTTAGCTATGAGTTCTGTGGTTTCCTTGTGTTCATAGCATTAATATCAGTCTCACTTGTGCTTTAAACTCACAGGCTAATGCCCAAAAGATAGATAACCTGTACTACTTCTATACTTTCCAGAGACCCATGCCACGTTTATATCACTAAGTGCTTTTTCTTCCCCCTCTTGCCCATGAACTCTCCATCCTCTGAACCTTTATGCCTTCTCTCTCCCATGGCTATTACAGGTGGATGGAGTAAGCTCTAAGGTATTGCTTCTAGCTTCACGTAGAATCAAGTCTTCCCCAGAGAGCATTTAGTTAGTTTTAGTAATCCTGCCCAATCCTGTAGCAATTACTGGCCTGTCCATCTCGCTTTTCCTCTTCGTTTTTCCAGTTTGATCCATTTCTGCCATGTTTGTCTTCATTTGGAAGCGACTTCAAAACATTGTCCTCTCTCACTCTTCTCCTTTCTGTTGTGTTATCCTTCAATGCCAAACTAAACAGCAAAACAGAAGACAAAGTGGGTGGAAGAAGGGTGTTCACCAGCTTAGTGTAAAACATAAAATACTCAGTTTTGCATACTTTAAAAAAAAGAAAAATCCTTATTTGCCACATTAGAAATTTTGATTTTGAAACTCTCTGAAATTGACTTGAATTCCATCCATAAATGAATCACAAAGGACATTCTGGTACAGTAAAGCTTAAAGAAATACAAACAAACCATTCAGTGCAAAAGTACTCTCATGAAGAGTTCATCATACTCTCTCTTGTACAATTAATATTCAATGAAGGGCTGTCAGTGAGGGGGTGTATTTTACCTGCCTTACTGCAGTGTCATTTTGTTTTGAATAGGAACTCAGGTTTCTAGAATATCCTTCAAAGGCATTTCATAATTTTCTTGTTAAATCAATCAGGGGGGACAGTTTACCCTCTAGATTTTCCCAAACAAACCTTCCTCCTGTGGATCCTTCTTCCTCCCGTTCATTGATCTGCTGATGTTTTGCCGTCTCATAGATGGATCAGTTACCTGCCAGCGGTCCTCCTGGTTAAAGTACTGCTCTGTGTGTGCTCTTTGTGTCACCCTGAATGAAATCTCTCTCTCTCCCCTCTGTCCCTGCACCTCTTTTCACTCTCGCCCTCCCCCTTCTCAGGTGGATCAGCTGACCTCCCAGCTAGCTGTACATGTAACAGCAATGCTGTAACATGTGGTGTCTGAGAGCAGTTCCCATTAAATGATTTTCTCTCTCTCTCTCTCTCTCTCTCTCTCTCTCTCTCACTACCAGGTGGACCAGCTGACCTCGCAGCTAAAGGAGAAGGCGGATTGGTGCAGTGAGCTGCTGCTCAGCTCAGAGCAGCTGCGTCGTGATTTGGGAGAGCGCGACGAAGAGATTGACAAGCTGGAGAGCCGCATCCGCGAACTGGAGCAGGCCCTGCTGGCCAGCGCTGATTCCCTGGAGAAGGTTAGGAAGGGAAAGGGGAGTGGGGGAGAGGGAGATGAAGGATGTCCAGGGGACGGAGTAAGAAACTGCAAGAGAGAAAAAGCAGTCTGAACAATAGCTGTGGAGCACGGCAGAGGTGTGTGTGTGTGTGTGTGTGTGTGTGTGTGTGTGTGTGTGTGTGTGTGTGTGTGTGTGTGTGTGTGTGTGTGTGTGTGTGTGTGTGTGTGTGTGTGTGTGTGTGTGTGTGTGTGTGTGTGTGTGTGTGTGTGTGGACGACAGCTGGAGAAGGAACGGGAGGAGGGTTGAGACGCACAGAGAGAACAATGTGTGGGTGTGTCTACTTCAGCTGTTTGTTGTTAGTAATGACACTGATGGCTAGCAACTGTCAAGATTGCCCCCCAGTGTTTGTGGAGGACTGTTGTGAGTGAACAAAAAGGACCAGTGCAGGAAATGCTCATATATCTGCTTTACAAATGAGTTCCTTTTGCATGATAAAAGATACAGCAACGTGCATTTATAGTTTGCATCCTTGTTCCTTCACGCCTTTCTTTTGTGTGTGTCGCAGATTGAACATAAGAAGCAGCATGCATACATCACAGAGGCAAAACACTCCACACTGGAGGCTCAGTTACAGACGGAAAGAGAAGCTCTGGAGCGGAAAGAGAAAGAGGTAGTGTGCTGCTCAGGATCGATAATAAACAGATAATATATCAATTTGACGATTTGAAGATCCAATTGGGAATTAAATGTTTTAAATTTGTGGTGTTACAGAAATATTTTTCAATAGCATTGCTACTACATGCATCATACGCTTCATTGTCTGGCATTGACAAACTATTTGTACTGTAGTATCCTTTGAGATATGCATTTTTGTTTAATTACATGAATAGTTTTGTAGCTAACAAGTGAAGAAGAGGAAATCAGAGTTGTTAGGTTTTCAGTTGTCACATGGTGCCTCCTCTGAAGTGCTTGACATGTTTACCTGTTGCATCAGATCGGTAACCTGGAAGAGCAGCTGGAGCAGTTCAGAGAAGAGCTGGAGAATAAGAGCGAGGAGGTGCAGCAGCTTCACATGCAGCTGCAGATCCAGAGGAAGGAGATCAGCAGCCAGCAGCAATACCTAGAAACCAGGGATAGCATGCTCCAGGTAAAGAGCCGTCCTCATGTGAAAACTTAATGTATCTTTCCGTTAAATTTGTGTGTGTGTGTGTGTGTGTGTGTGTGTGTGCACACACACACACACACACACACACACACACACACACAGAAGCAGCCACACTGGCTTCTTTTAAACTGTGGATATCATTATCAGACAGACACTGACCAAATATTGTATTAAACTATGTTTACACTTGTATTCTCCTTTATTATATCATTAACCTGTGTTTTCTACACACAAAATGTTGTACTGAAGAGCAAATGATAAACCACTGGTTGCTGATGAATTCAAAACTGTTGGCCGATGTGATATGTGTGACACAAGTTCTGGGGCATTCACAAAACCTAAAACTGGAGCATCAGTTGTAAACTGGACTTTATTATGTAGTACATATACCACAATTATGTATATATAATATTTATATTTCTGCTCTTAAACTGCAAAAACAGTTTTATTTAATAAAGAGATATTTGCTCTATATTGCTAATTTTAGTTTGCACATTTTGCAAGAGTCTGCCACTGCCGGCACCTTTTTTATTTGACTCAATCAGTGTACTTTCTGTAGTCCACCATGAGGCTGCCTCTTAGTTGACTTTCACGTAATGTCTTTTTTAATAGCCATCACATTATAATCTCTGACTTTTGAAGGTGATGGAGGAGAAGGACAGGGAAATAGCACTTCTTAATGAACAGATCACTAAGCTCCAACACATGGAAACAGCCTCTGATAACAAGGTAACGCAATATATGCATATTCAAAATAGAATAAAAGTCTATTTCGAATACGCATATCTCCGTGTTAGTTGGTGTATGTGATTTTTCTGCATTCGTGTACACTTCTTTTTTTTGTTTTCACCATTTATTTATTTAGTTGTTGGGTTGTTTTTGCTTGTTTTATTTTGGTAAGTAGTTCCACATCCCCATTGTCTGTTGTGAGGTGATCATTTGCTCTTGTGAGGTGGCTTTCTAAACCTTTGGGTCTCTGATGAGTTTTTGGAACCTAATCAATTTCAGAAATTTAAATACAAATGCCATTGAATTAACTTTAGCCCAAATAATCTCACAACTGGGACTCATAGGTTTATCTGAATATTGTGATAGCTATGGACTCCTCAAATCTGACATTTTTCTGGTTTAATAATGTCTGTATATTTCTATTTAGGAGATTGATGGGAGGGATGAGCTGATCAAAGACCTGGAGTCTCAGGTGGAGTGCCTGCAGAGCGAACAAGAAACCTTAAAGAGGAATAATGACGAGGAACTAGACCAACTAAATGCAGTCATAGACAGACTTCAGCAAGAGCTGGCCAATATCGAGCAGAAGCAGGCTACAGAGGAAGATGAGGACACCAAGGCTGAGCCAGAGAGTGCTGTATGGAGGCCAAGTAAAGAGGAATACGATGAAATGAAGCAGAGAATGGACCTAGCCACCAAAGAGGTCAATACACTCAAAGCTGAGCACAGTAAGCTGTTGGAGACATACCTGCGCTTGAAAGAGAGCGCAGAAGCTTTAGCTGATACAGAAAAACTGGAGAGCTCAGAGGGCGAACTTGAAGAAGCTCTCAGAGAGAAAACGGCAGGCTTTGTAGTCATGCAGGCCCAAGTACAAGCTTTAGAGCAGAGTGCAACATCCAGAGTGGAAGAGTTGGACCTCCGTATCCAGGAGCTTGAGGACGTGGTTGATGAAAAGGACTGTGAATTAAGCCGCTGTCGCCTCCTTGTGGAGCAAACACAAAGCTCTACAAATGGTCTCCAACAAAGGGTTTCTAATCTAGAGGACAATCTGAGGGAGAAACTGGCTGCCGCGCTTGTCAGCCAGGCAACACTGGAGGCTTTCCAGCAACATCAGTCACAAGGGTCCAAAGAAGACCAGGAGCAGCGGGGACATGCTGAGCCACATGTCTATGACTTTGGTGACTTTGGTATTCCCCAAATGGATTTCAGTAGAATCGGCCAAGCGAGACAAGTTCCAACAGGGAAGGTGGTCCATCTGACCCAGAGGCTTTGGGAGCTGGAGGTGGGACTCAG